>QANY01005643.1:261621-309013 GCA_003255025.1 Datisca glomerata | reverse complement strand
AGAGTGAGAGAGAGAGAGAGAGTGAGAGAGAGAGAGAGTGAGAGAGAGAGAGTGAGAGAGAGAGAGAGTGAGAGAGAGAGAGAGAGATTAAAAGAGAGAGTGAGAGAGAGAAGAGCATTTAGAGAGTTCTCAAGGCCTTCAAGTACAAAAAGACCGGCTTGAAGATAGAACATAAATAATCCAAGGACAAGGGTGACTTTTCCAAGTAAACATTGAATATTGAACCTCCAAAATTACTGAAGAAGAACAAAAAATATTTCAGCATTTCAAGAAACCTTAAAGAAACATTCAAGAGCCATTCAAGCATCCTTTTAAGCATCCAACCTTTCGAGAATCCATAACCAAAGGCCTAGAACATCAATAGGCTGGACCAGCTAGGGCAAACATCTTAGAACTGCTGTCATGCTACCAAAATTGCGTTGGACGGTGGAGGGCATGTAGGCCTAAATTTGGGGACATCACCAAGCATGTTTAATCATATGGATATAATCTAGGATTAAAGTAACCCTAGGTTAAGAAGAAGCATGCTTAGAGTTAAGCAAGTTTTGGTTAAAGCATGATCAATATTAATTAAATTTTATAAATGTGATTAGGGTTAGACATTTTCAACTCATATGAAGCATATTCAATTTCGAGCACGTTTAAGAACTTAACATTTTTAAATGAATTTACATAAAAAGTGTGACTAGGATAATCAAGCGATCTCCATCCTTAATCATGAATATAGGGTTAGCTTATCAGTAAGCCAAGTAATATGTAATCTTAGGGTGAAGAATACTAATCCAATTCAAGTAACCTCCCATTCACATTGAATCAAGAAACTTTTATAGTTGAAGACTTCCATGAACTTAGAAAACCTCAATACACATTTTAGTCTCCCACTGCCTCCTATTGTCTTGCACGGGGACCCTATTTCATCATCACTGAGTTCATAATCAATGTCGTCATTCCCACTATAATAATTATCTGAGTCATGACAATTATGATTTCAACGTTGATCTTGGTTTGCCAAAGATGCAGCAAACTGTGTTGTTAATTATCGACATATATTGTCCGATTGCATCACATGGTCGAGTTCATAGGCTTCTTCTATGAGAACCTTGTTGGTTGTGCGGGTCCTTGATGGCATGCTATCAGGAATGAACACATCTTTGATACCAACTGATATAGTGGAAGCTTCTATAAAAATAAACTCAAACGGAAATAAATCACAATCTTCTACCAATATGTTGATTTGCGCCAAGTACTAGAGAGGTTGCATCATAGTTTCATTAATTCGCACACAAGTTTGAGAAATGGTTAAAGAAAAACTCTAAAAATTTTATTAATCAAGAACGAAAATCAGATCACACATTAGTAGCCCTAATTAAAGGTTAGGTCTAAAGACCTTAATGAAAATGTCTTAAAACCAACTCCAAAATTATCTATAATTTTGACACAGTTTTTTACACAAATTACCCTCACTATTATTGAATTTCAAATTAATAAGTCTCTTGGTATTGCAATCATATTTACCATCTCAATCATTAAAATATATGACTTGTAGAAAATTAGGAGGCATATTAGTTTTATTCAAAGGAATAAAACCCAACAACAAATCAATAACAAGAAAACTAGCTAAGAAGAGTCAATAAGTACCCGATCAAAATATAGGGAATCACATTAAACCAAATACGACAAAGAATGAAATAGATACTAGCTATTACGGATGATTAGCAACTAAATTGTAGGACCTATGAACATGACAAACCAAGATATTGACTAAAAAAGTTATTAAATTTATTTGACAACATAAAACTTTTAACAAAAAAACACTCTCTGTCTTTAATAGCTTGAAATCTTAGTATTTGACAGATGATGATCAAACAATTTTGTGTCATCTCACATATATTTTCACACATATTTTTTATGTCGGTTATTTCAACACATCCGTTGCACGTGCTATTTACTAGTATACACTAATAATGTGTACTTATTTTATGTATGAAACCCTTAAAACTAAACTAAACAAATAAATAAAATCATGAAACCATAAACTAAAAATTAAATATTAATTAAAATATGACAAATATTTATCATTAATTCTTATTTTCCTTTCTACATCAGAGAAAATATTAATTGTAGTCAACCATACAGTAGGAAAATAAGATGTAATATGTGAAGACTCTATTTATTAATTAAGAAATGAATAAGCTTAGGGAAGATGAAAAGTTTGACATTTCCAGCTTATTTAATGCTTGACATGTTGGAAATTGAAGAATACACTTCATATTTCTGAAAATAAACTCATATACATTATGTATTTGGCTATAATTTCCGGATTTTGTCTATCACTATTTTCTCTTAGTGTTATCGAGTACAAAGTTACATCAAGGAATAATATTGACAAATGCTCAAATATTCGGTAGGTAAAAAAAAATCCAACAAGTTGAACTCTGCAGGCCAAGTAAATTTAATTTGTTTTTAACTTAATTTTTGTTTGGAACATCTCTTGTCAATGTTTTTCACTACAGGAAATTCATATTTTTCGGTGATTTTTTCACCTACGCCGGCGGTTTCAAGTACTGGGAAAAACATTTCAGTCGTTTCAAAATCGCTGATAATCTCACCCCCGAGGAAAAGCTATAACGGCGGATGGCTGCAGGCAAAGGAACCGCCGAATTGTCTACCCTGATGATTGAGAACCACCGAAGATAAAACCACCGGAAAGGTAACAAAGTTATCTTTACCGGTGGTTTTTATCCACCATTGTTATTTTTTTCTTTTCTGGCGGTAATTTAATCGCCCGGAAAAGTTATTTTCCTCCTGCATTGGCAGTTATTGACTGCCAGTTAAGTGAAAATTTAACTATGACTAGAGGTTTTAACCGTCAATAATATAAAAAAGTGAATGACTGCTGGTGCAGGAGGAAAATAACATGTGCTTACATTTTCGGGCTGCTAAATACACATACAAAATTGACTCCCCACTGCTCACACAAAAAACTCTGGTCATAAACCCATTCGAAATCCTGAGCAGTGGGTAAATACAAGCAAAGAGCCAATGATTCTCTTAAAGACAAGAAAACAACTTGGAGGACCCAAGAAAAAGAGAAATAAAGAAGAAGGAGAGGCATCTAACCCAAATAGAACTTCAGATAAAGATAGAGGACTTAAATGTGCAAATTATAAACAATGGGGTCATAATAAAAGAACATGCAGCAAGAAGTTTTAACAAAAAAGCATGAGCAACTTGGGTGTTCTAAACAACGGTGATGGTCTAAGAAATGATGGTGGTTCAAGAAAGAACTAGTTGCTTGTAAGAAAGCGTTTATTACTCTTGAAATTAATTTATTAGGTTTGCTCATTTTTATTGATTTTAATTGATTACTTTATATTTTTGTAGGTAATGAGATGATGTGTACAAGCTTCTCAATCTTCTATAACACAATGACATACCATGTTCAAGGGTTATATTTTGTGAATGACTGTCAATATTTTTTTAATGGATACAGCCGAACATATGTTTTGTGAATGGATTAAGTACATTCATTTACTTTTGTGGATGATTTTGAATGGGTTTAGAATGCAACTACTATAGCTGTATTAAATGTAAGCACATGTTTTTGTGTGTATGCCACAATTTTACCTGCAAATATAATTTCCAATACATTCTTACATCTAGAACATCCAGACAACATTAACTAATTATCAATTAATAGAACATCCATTATTTCATCAATTTTCCACTACAGTCACAACAATTAAACATAAAAAGAAACATTAATGAAGTTGACTAGTACAAATGCTATATCCAATATACCATTACAAGATAAGTGAACAAAAAAGACTGAACTTTTAAAATGCATAAACAAAGCTAACAATATCATGACTTTTCAAATTTCTGACAATAAAAAGAGATAAAACTATTTAAGAAGTGAATTATAAACAAACAAAGCTTAAGGAAAAATAAAGTATTTTATTTTACCTTCTAGCATCCTTGAATCAGAGTTCTTTTCTTGATGTACACTTTTTAGCTTGTTAAGTTTCCCAAACAATAATGTTACTTGAGATGCTATCTTTGTCTGGTTAGACTCCAATTCAAGGACTCTCAACTGTAACTGTGTGTTTTTTCCGGCCAGTCGAGAGTTAGAAGCACCACCACAACATCCACTTGAGGAATGTGGAAACAACTTTGATGGGGTAGGGTGTAATCCAAGCCCTCGTACACGTCTGGGATGCTCCTTTCTCATTACTTGTGAAAAAATAACGTTCGTTGAGACAACATCTTCAGAAGGATTAGTTTAGCGATACCCTCGTATATAGATTTTTATAATGAAAAACATAAATTACAGTCATTAGAATTATACTTCATGTGATAGCTTTAATGTAATAAGCAATTTAATTAATTTAAACAATAATCGTCAAGGACTTTAATGTAATAATGAACTTTAATTAATTCAAACAATCATCTTGGGGAACTTTAATGTGATAGTTACTTATAGCCGCAACTTCAAATTCTGGATCAACAAAAGTCTCATTTTTATGCTTATGAATGATTGAAATTATTTCTACACGACTAGATTCTTTTCCAGTCTCTTTTTCCCATACAAAAATAATGAATACACATTTAGATTGTAATCTAAGCCAACCTTGTTAAATATAAATAAATATTAGTTACCGTTTGATGAGATATTTACGCTATACTTGTCCGACCACATGTATGCAACGTTTTTTGTTCACTTCGGTTTGCCTTATTGGTGGTACCACATTTATATCATAGAAAAAGACAAATGTCATAACTCAATTCATAGTTAACATAAATTTGGTATCTAATGAATAATAATATAGCTATTACCATTCCTTTTGGAGAGTATGAAAAGTAACAAGAGTTGTCCATGAATCCCTCTACATTCGAGGATGCTTATGTGGTAGACATTCTTTGACGACTGTATATTTTACCCCATACTCTCCATTGCTTATTGAGCTTATTCATCATAGTCTTGTAAGCAACATCATCTACATCATATTTGGACTACCAAATTTATCATAAAAAGTTAGTATTATGACCAAGTAATAGTTCATGACAAACTAAGAAACCAATAAGAAAATACTTTAGTAATTTCCCAAACTTCGTACATATAAGATTTTGGCATTTTTCTCAAATCCTTAAAGTGAGATGACAAAAGTGTGTATCTTTTCTCAAGAGTACCCAAGAAACTTGTAAACTTCACACTTTTTTTCTCTCTCATGCAAATTCCATATTCTTTCTTAAGCGTCTTCTCACGCCTCTTTGGTATAGAAACTTCATCTATATTTACATAATCAAAATACTTATATTTCCTATGAGCATTGAGATAGTTCTAATGAAATTATAAAACACACACACCTTCCAATTCTATGTTTTCCTCCGAATTTGGGTTCGACTTCGTAGACTCTCCTATGTTGGTAGATAGACTCTCCTTAATCACTAAGTTTTGACGTTGTGAACGAATACGAAGACATTAATCATTATTGCGTTAATATATGAAACTATATAAACTTCAAATAAAGAAATAACGTTTACCTAAAATGATACACGTCAAGAATCGCCTATAATTACCCACGATTATGAAAGCTACAGAAAAAGTTCAACTTTTAGAAACTTTTCCCTGCGTCTTTGGAGAAAAGACAGAAGAGCAAATTAGGCAAAAAATGAGAAACGAGAAGAATAAACGCACAAGTCATGAATTAAATTTTTGAAAAAATGCATGATTGGAAAATACAAACTAACAGGGTTGTTTATGTTAGGATTTTGCTCATACATAAGCTTAGGATGAAATAAGACCATTTCTATTGTTAATCTCTTCAAACACTACTATCCTTTGTTGACTGTGAAACATTTCCGGCAATCCTGGAGTGTAGCATATTCGGCAATCTTTCAAATCATTTGATATTACTTATACACTTATTTGAATTTCAAGAATTAATTCATTTTTTTTCAAAATATGAATAAATATTATATTTTCTTTGTACACTAAAGTGAGAGACTCATTTCGAGCAGCTTTAGAGTATTTTTTTCTTTTCCAAAAATGATAAGTTTTACGCTGGGTTTTTATAATATTACTTTTAGATATATTAAGAAATTCTTTTACAAATAACAATTGTTTAATGAGCATTTAAGGAAAAAAAGACACCTCTGATATATTTCTAGCACAGAACTAGTCATTTATCAGTGAAGTACATAAACAGAAGAATAAGCATTGAGTTGACGAATATGAAAATGCAGAAGTACGTAGACGAGTAGTTTCAACGTAGATTTCCATTGAGTAGAATTACCATAGCAAGAAAATTATTAAGTACTGAAAATTAAAGTAACATTGACAAGCACTCCACCATCAACTCATACATTGGAATGTATATGAGAACTACATTAAAGGCATGTAATAATGAAATTGAAACAAGAGAAAGTTGACGAGAAAAACACAGAAGCTTCAGTATCAAAGAAAATTGAGAGCTGTTCTCCACTTAAGCGCCTTGGCATTATCTAAGCACTCCAGCAACAACTTTGATTTTGGGCGCTTGAGATTTGATACAAACATGTAGAAATGATGAACCTTTTGCTTCTGATCTTAAAAGGAAAGATGATGAGCCTCTTGATTCTGATTTCTTATTGAAAAAAATGCTACATGTTTACAATAAGGAAGGATGTATATATACAAATACTTCTAACGGTTGCCTATGATCTCCTATGATCTCCAACGGATGCCTACTTAAAGCCTGAAATCGTTTTTTACAGAAATGGTTAGACACCCATTGTGTTTGGTGAAAGTCTCTGTTCTGCTTCCCTCTTTTGCCTATGATGAAGATTTTCTTCTGAGTCTGCAACTTTTGCTTCTCTTTCTTCAACACTCCCCCTCAAGTTGGATTCGTATAGGTTGATCGAGCCTAACTTGTTAAGTATTCTTTGGAGGTTATTTTTGTCAAGGGCTTTGGTGAAGATGTCGGCTAGCTAGTCTTCACTACGTATAAAGGGAATGGCGATTTCTCCCGACTGTACTTTCTCTCTTATGAAGTGACAGTCCACTTCAATGTGTTTGGTTCTCTCGCGGAAAACGGGGTTCATTGCAATATGACGTGCTGCTTGATTGTCACAGTGCATCTCTATCGGTTTTCTTATCTCGACCTTCATGTCTTGAAGGAGATGTCTAATCCATGTGAGTTCACTAGCAGTGGAGGCCATGGCTCTGTATTCTGCCTCTGCACTTGACCTTGCTACAACAGTTTGTTTCTTGCTCTTCCAAGTTACTAGATTTCCACCTACAAAGACACATAAGCCAGTTGTAGATTTTCTATCATAACTACCTGCCAAGTCTACATCAGTGTATCTAACTACGGAGTTTGCCCCGGGTCTCTTAATCCATATCCCTTGATCGGGTGTTCCTTTAAGGTATCCGAGTATCCTTTCTACGGCTGCCTGGTGATTTGTACAGGGTGCGTGCATGAATTGACTGATAACGTTAGCTGCAAAAGTGATATCTGGTCTTGTAACCATTAGATAAATTAGTTTTCCTACTAGTCTCTGATATTGGCCTATATCAATTATTGGTTTGCTATCATTCAGTCCTATTTTCATGTTGGTTTCCATTGGTGTGCTAGCAGGTTTTTCCCCTATCATGCCTGTTTCTTTTAACAAGTCTAAGATATATTATCTTTGAGACAGAAACAATCCCTTTTTCGAGTGAGCTATTTTTATCCCTAGGAAGTACTTCAGTTTTCCTAGATCTTTAATATCAAACTCTCCTTTTAGAAATTGTTGAACACTCCATATTTCATTGTGGTTATTTCTGATGATGATAATGTCATCTACGTAGACTAAAATGATGGTGGTGGAGTTGTTCGTGTGTTGACGAACATAGATGAGTCAGCCGAGCTTTTGACAAAGTTAATTTTTAAAAGAGACAAGCTTAATTTTTCATACCATGCCCGTGGTGCCTGTTTCAGGCCGTAGATAGCCTTCTTTAATCTACATACCAGAGATGGGTGCGTTGCTTTCTCGTGTCCTAGAGGCAGAGACATATATACTTCTTCTTCCAGATTTCTTTGGAGGAATACATTTTTTACATCCATTTGATATAGTTCCCAACGGATAGTAACACTCGGATTGTGTTCATTTTTTCCACTGGATCGAACGTCTCCTGGTAATCCACTCCATATGTCTGAGTAAAGCCATTGGCAACTAGTCGGGCTTTATATCTTTCGATAGTGCCGTTGCTGTTGTATTTGGTCTTGTAGACCCATTTACATACTACAGGTTTCTTCCCGTTGAGTAGTGGGATTATGTCCTAAGTTTCATTCTTTTCCAAAACTAGAAGTTCTTCATTCATCGCCTTTCTTCATTTGGGGTCGAGTTGGGCTTCTTAATAGGTTTTTGGCTAAACTGTTTCATCAATTTTTCCCAAGTATGCCCTGTGGATGTTAGAAATTTTATCATAAGATAGGAAATTTTTGATAGGGTATAGAACCTGATGGGACACGTAGTCTTTTAATCTTGCTGGGGGTTGAGTTTGCCTTGTTGACCTTCTTACGCTTACTGCTTCATCAGTGACAACTGCCTCATCAGTTGCTCCCCCTGAGGTAGTTGTCTCAGGCGCGGTTGATGCGGTGTCCTGTTCCTGTCTTATGATATCGGAGGAAATAATATTGTTAGGTAGCGGAAACGTTTGGTGGTAGTTATGATTGTCGGGGCCCTTTGGGTAATAGGATTCTAGTTCTAAAAATTGTACATCGCACGAGATGTGGAATTTATGGTTTATTGGGATACCCCAAAATAAGGTTTTGACTGAGGTTTTGTCCAATTTATCAAGTCGTGGAATGTGTACGAAGCATGTACATCCGAATACTCGTATGTGATCAAGGTTAATTTTCCTACCCTTGAGAATTTCTAGAGGGCTTTTCAGATGCAATTTTACACTGGGTAATCGATTGATGAGGTAAGTTGTTGTGAGTATAGCATCGGACCAGTATCTTTTGGGTACGTTGTTTTGGAGGAGGAGAGACCTAGTCATTTCAAGAAGGTGTCGGTTTTTGTGTTCTGAGACACCATTTTGTTGTGGGGTGTGGATACAGGTGGTTTGATGTCGTATACCCTTTTGTTTAAAAAACTCAAAAAAGGTGTTGTTAGTATACTCAGTTCCATTGTCAGACCTAAAGATTTTTATGGTTGTTTCAAATTGAGTTTCAACTAAATTGTTGAACTCCTGAAAACGACTGAAGACTTCATTTTTTGATTTCAAAATATATAACCATATGGTGCGAGAGAATCATCAATAAATGTAACAAAATATTTGAATTTATTATATGAATCAACTGGGGCGGGTCCCCAAACATCAGAATGAATTAATTCAAAACATCATTTTGTCGTACTACTAGATAGTGCAAAGGGTAACCTGGTTTGTTTTGAGAGTTTGCAGACTGAGCAACTGCTAGAGTCAGAATTACAACCAAGTAATTTGTTTAGGATTTTGTTGGAGGGATGACCGAATCTCCAATGTAATATTTTATCTTTTTGTAATGTACTGGAGGTGGAAAGGCATGTTTTGTCGGTATCTTCTCAGTAGTACATACCGTTTCTAAATTTCCCTTCACCAATCTTCCTCCCGGTGACTCGATCCTGAAAAATTACTTTGTCAGTTGAAAAAGTAACATTGCAGTTTAAGTCTTTGGTTATTTTACTGACGGATAGGAGATTGGAGTTAAAATTGGGTAGACAAAGTACGTTGTTAATGGTTTTTGTGAAGAGTGTGGTGGACCCTATGCCAAAAATTAGAACTTTATTTCCATTGGCTACAGTCACGTGTTGTGGTTTTTCTAATTTAGTGAGACTGTGTAGATTTTTTGTGTTATGAGTCATGTGGTCAGAGGCACCAGCGTATATTATCCAGTGTTCTAAGTTATGACAAAAATTTACAGATTTAGAAAAATAATTGACAGTATTGCAAATGGATGAACCTGAGATATCGCGCAAAAATTCTCTGAATTGTTTGAGCATCGGTCGTGGGTGTGCCCTTCCTTTCGGCAGTGGCTGCATTTCACCGGCTCGCCTGGCTGTCCGCGGTGCCTTCCCCCTTCCTTAGGGTTAGGGTTTCGGAGGGAGCCGCGGGTCGCCATGGCTAGTGCCTCCGCCTTGTCATCTCTGGTACTCATTACTCGTCACCTGGTTTCTTCTCTTTGAACCATGTCTGAAACCGTGGCAAAAGTTGGCTTCTCTGTCGACATCAAGATCTGAGCTCGGAACGCTTCGTAGCTTGAGTCGAGAGCCGTCAAGAAACGGAAAACCATATCCTGGTTAGCCCGCTCTTGGAGTTCCTTCAGGTCAGTGGTCATCGGTCTCAGGGTTTCAAGTTTTTTGAACTTAGATTTTAAAAACCCGGTTAACTCCGGTACTGATCCGTCCCCCTGTTTTGCTTGGGAGATCTCTCGTTTAAGTTCAAAGACTTGCACGAAATTATTTTGTTCACAATAGTTGCTCCGGATTTCTTCCCAGAGTTCTTGTCCTGTTTCACAGAAACAAAAGATTTCACTGAGTTTTGGGTCTATTGAATTAGTTATTCAGGTCATTACCTGGCTGTCCATGATGTCCCATTCCTCTGAGTTTCGGTCTGGTCTTGGCTTACTGCCGTCCACGAAACCCAGTCTGCCTCTTCCTTTCAGGCTGACCCGAGCCACCCTGGCCCACGGTATGTAGTTGTGGCCAGTGAGCAGGATGGAGGTTAGTCTGGGATTGGTGTCATGGTGGTGAAGCTGGCCGGAGGTTGATGGTTCTGCCATATGTGTTGGTTCTCAGAATCACTGCTATGATACCATGTAGAAATGATGAACTTTTTGGTTCTGATCTTAAAAGGAAAGATGATGAGCCTCTTGGTTCTGATTTCTTATTGAAAAAAATGATGCATGTTTACAATGAGGAAGGATGTATATATACAAATAATTCTAACGGTTGTCTATGATCTCCTATGATCTCCAACGGATGCCTACTTGAAGCCTGAAATCATTTTTTACCAGAAATGGTTAGACACCCACTGTGTTTGGTGAAAGTCTCTGTTCTGCTTCCCTCTTTTGCCTATGATGAAGATTTTCTTCTGAGGCTGCAACTTTTGCTTCTCTTTCTTCAACAAAATCTCTCAGATTTAGTTGTAAGTCGGGAAATTTGTTGATTCAATTTTTCAATCCTTTGATTCAGTTCTCCAATCCTTTGGTTTAGTTTCACATGAAATTACTTCTCATGTCTAATTGCTTGAAGCGCTATATGTGTCCGTGAGACTCTTGAAAAATAACTAGACGCAAAACCTATCTCTAACCATATTGTTTTATGAGCCAGCATACAAGGTAAAAAACAATAGACCTGCCTCTTCGTCCCAACTTGGATCTTCTACTTATGTTCCCGTACTTGACGAACACAGATTCAAGAGTGTGTGCCAAATACCAAGGGACCATGTAATCTTTCACTTTGATAACTTCCAATGAATATTCGCTAAATTCTATAAGAGATTTTCTTTGGATGCAGAAGATTCAATCCTGTCTAGAAATTCATAAAAAAATTATTCGTCGAACGGAAATGTTTCTGGAACGTTGGAAACATCTCGTTCAGTCTCAACATCTTTTCGCTCTCCATTATCTTCTTCGAATAGTTTTACAAGGAGTGACGATTTCTCAATGATCTTTTTTTCATCCTCTGTCGAAGAATCTACTACATCCTTCAAGGTCAAACACTCCCCTAACCGCCCTTCATATGTTGTTATGTCACCATCTGTTTCGCTCTCTGATGGTGATGCATCAATGTCACGGTCGTAAATCTCCTCATTTTCAAACGTCCATTCAACGATAAGCTCAACTCCACTTCTCCCGGCTCTCTCGCCAAGGCACTCATGACCTTATAAGAACCATATATCTTTTGCCAAGTTAATTTAGTGACTCAAATCTTCAAAGAAAAGCATGTGATATAGAAATAAGATAGTCAAAACATACAATTAATGAATTTGAATTTCTCTCTAAATCAATCAATGCTACATTATTTTTAAATCTAAAAGAAATTTGGAGTATATATGAGAACTACATTATAGGCATTAGACATTTTTTCGTGTATAAAATAATTTTAAAGTTTAGCATAAATACAATATCTTGTAATTTTATCAAAACACCTAATGAATAACAAAAATTTAAAAAGTTTAATACGCATACCTCGTCGATTACACAATGAACGTGAGAGATAAATCCATAGTCTTTGCAATAATAAACACAGATTCTTGGATCTCATTCTTCTTCACAAACATCACAATAAAACTCATCATCTGAATCATCTTCAATTATTGAATCTCTCGGAGTCAAAGTATGGTACTTGGCAATGGACCACATAGAGATTAAAGTTGCAAATCCCACAACGAAATACATATGGTTCCTGGTTCCGTGAGCTTGAATTCGGTAGAGGCCAATGCATATTTACAAGATGTATTGTGTGAATCACTACCAAGATTATATGAAAATCCATGAACAAAAAATAGTTTGCGTTGCCTGTGATGCTTATAACTTATTTTTGGTATTTGAACGACACATTCATATCCAAGGTTACGGCACATATATCACATCTAAACATGAAACCCTTGTAGCCTCTACTACAACAACTACGAAACTCCAAGTAAGGATTAAATCTGAGGCTAAAAGAATGGTTTTCATTATGAATTGGGTGTCTTATCTCTTTTGGTAATTCAGCACATGATTGGTGAAGAAAATAACAACACCGAACATTTTTGCTTACAAGCAAAGCAATCGACTTCACTTCCTATGTTTTATTAGTAAAACTAACAGGTGTTGGTGACTAAAATGTTGAATACCCTCCTGCTCCTCATACTGTATATGAGGCGTCAAAGCACATATAATATCCATGTGAAAGTAGCATATCCATGTGAAAGTAGCATATCCATGTGAAAGTAGCAGTCGTCACAACAGAATGATATAATATCACTGAAAAACGTGTGACAGGAAGCGCACGAGAATGATGATTCAGAAATTTTTATGTGAATGAAAAGGGTGTTCAATATGTTTTGGCATTCTAACACAAGATTGGGTGAGGTAATATTCTGAGGAAATACAAAAATGATCTTGATCAGAGTGGTGTAAATTGCATAAAAAGCATAATTCTTTTCTTTGTCTAGCTTTATAATCTGAAACCGACGCTAAAGCACATTTAACATGAATTGTGAATGAACAATCATCACATTTGAATATGAAAGCATGATTAGTTATGTGACAAACAGTCACATTCACTAAACTTAACACAAAGGTTAATGATGTGACCGGGGTGGTTGGCGTGCAAGATCATGTTTGGGAGCGTAGCACATGACTCATGGAGGAAATAATCACATGCGATACAACCGAAATTGGATCAGAAGATTGTGATTTGCAAGCGATGCATTCAAGTTCAATATCTTCCTTGCGGAGTATCAAAGGGTGCTGATGGCTGAGATGTTCAATGTAATCATCTAATATAATATTTATTGATGGCATTAGTGCACATTTAACATCAAGATCAAAATCACATATGGGCACGTGAAACGATTATGAGGATTTGAAGTGCCATCAACATACTTGTGTCACGAATCACAAGCATACCATCTTTTATGTTTTGAAAGGAAGAGGGGGTGTTTAGGATGGAAAGGGTGATTGATCTTTTGTGCAACTTTACACATGATTCGCAACCGTGGTATCAGACACTCGGCACAAAAGTAGTAAGGACTAATTACATGTTCTAAACAATAAGAACAAGAAATATCACTATTCTCTTCTCTCAAATAAAAGGTGTGCTCATGTAATTGAGGATCATATATCTCCATCATCTCTCTATTTGTGCGGAATCAAAATGGAGGATTATGTTAACATACAAGCCAAGTCCCACTCCTTGTTACTTCCGCTTCCGCTACCGTGTTTACTCTTCATTACATCCAGAGGCGGAGATTTAAGTAATGAACTAAAACGAAGAAAACAACAATGAACAAATTGGTAGCCGTGTGTACCTTAACCCTATCGCGAGGACTGTGGAGGCTAGCAGTAGAACTGATCTACCGGTTTTGAAATGAGAAAGACTTTTTAGAGAGAGAGTAGCAGGCACACTGTCAACTATAAAATGATAGGAGGGAATGGCTCTACTTACCCCTTTTTGCCATTCTAGATGGCAATGATATATAGCTAATGTTATTGCTACTGATGGTATAGCTAATGCGTAACAAATACTTTTGACTTTTTTTAAGGGCTAAATGTGATCGCATCCTTGGTATAATATATACAACCACTTGCATATAAGGCTTTGTGCATAACAACAAAGGAAAATTTACACTATTGACAAGTTTACTAATAGTGTGTTAGCCATGTTTCTAAAAATTATAGGTAAATAATATGTTTCTAAAACGATCAGTAAATTCAGACAAAAATGCCCTTCATCTATATAAAGCAACAATCATATTAATACGGATAAATCAAATAGAAGTTATTGATATATCAATTTATATATCCTATAATTAAGAAAATAATATATTTTCAGATTATTAAATTTTAAAACCCCACAAAAGCCTACTGAAATAAATGGGATAATAATATAGTTGGAAATAAATTAAATAATAATCTACAATCAAATGAAAACTAAAAATATAAATCAAGTTTTCCTAAACAAATAAGTATTTGAAAATGAAAAAAATCTCACCCAAATATCAACAACAGGTAAATCAACTTCAATCTCTATCTTTCAAGATAAATTAATCCAACATTGGAATAATCAAATACATTTTAATTAAAAAACTAAAAATAATAATTCGTTTAAATCAATCAATTATTACTGATATACTAATTACAAATTATATAAATAAGGAAACATTATTGGTTTAAAAAAATAGAAAAGATAATCTAAATATTACCAGAAAATTTTCAAATCTCCTAAAATCAGCCCCAACCTAATCACATCTCAACCAACTCATTAATGAGATAATTATATCATTAAAAAATTAAAAATAACAATCAAAATATTATTAACCATAAATAAAATGAAATTTAAAATGTCATATATCAGTGATGAAATATACTATAATTTCAGTTCAAGCAATAGCATTCAATTAGCAGAATACTTCTATGTTTTATCTTTTAAACTACTTTGATAGTTGATGAGTGATTTTCTGGTTCAAAATATGGATGAATGTTGAAAAAATAGATCACTTGCGAATAGATGGTGGAAAGTAACAATCAATAAACTCTAAAAACAGAAAATAGCTAAAAATACGAAAATAACTTATCAATCGATTATGGATAATCGATTTTTTCCATAACCGAAAAATCCATATATAAACCATATTAATGATAAGATAAAGATAAATATATATTTCGAATTGAAAATAAAATAAAATTAATACTAAATCTGATAAAATCTCTTAATTAAATAGAATGGTCCCACACAATCAATAACAGAAAATCGTCTATAGAGGGTAAATCTGTCCATACCAAAATGGAGAAAAAACCGATGACATGACACCTTTAAATCAATTAATTATCTAAGGAAAAAATAACCGGGCTATTGCATCAATCAAGTTTCTAGACTTGACTATTTGGTGCAATTACTTTAACAACAAACTGATCTTTAATTAATAGGGAAAATTTGCACTATAGACAACTTTAGGATGAGTGTGTTAAGCAGTAGCCACATTTTTAGATCTATAGGTAAATAGAAGATTTTCAAAACGGTCAATAATTTTAGACCAAAATACCCTTCATCTACATAAAGCAAGAAACCTATTAATTTGGGTAAATTAAAAGAAAGTTATTGATATACTCATTCTATATACCCTATAATTAAGGAAAATTATGTGTTTAGATTATTGCGATCAACCTACAAATATTTTAGTAGTTTAATTATACAAATCCCATAAAAAATGCCCCCCCTTAATAAATGGAATAATGATCTACTTGAAAAATTCAATCTACAATCAATTGAAAACTAAAATATAATTCAACTTTTTCAAAAAATATTAAGTATTTGAAAATTAGAACACCCCGCTCATTCATCAACCATTTGGTAAATCAACTTCAACCATCATCCTATTAAGTTAAACTAATACAAATTTGAAATAAATCAATGATATTTAAATAAAAAAGAGAAATATCAAAACTTAAACTAATAATTCGGGGTAAATGAATTGATAATTAATTATATACTAATTAGAAATTGTATGATTAACGAAATTATTTTTTATTGAAAATTACAAAATCAATGTAATAATATCATTAATATTTTAAATTTTAAAAATCTCCTAAAATCATGCATCCACTCAATCACGTCTCAACCACCTATTAATGACATACTGATATAATTGAAAAAATATAAGAATCAAAATAAACTAACCATAATTAAACAAAATTTAAATTTCAAAAATAAGCTAAACCCGCTCTTTGCTCAACCAATAGGTAAAATAATTCTCAATCAATCTCCTATTAAATGCAACTGATACATTTTTTGAGTTTCACCAATGATAATTCAAAGAAAAAAACAAAATATAAAAAAAGTTGACTCCTTTGCTGAAGAAAACACTTTATTGAAGGAAAATGTAAATCATTTTTCCCATCTATTGACTATTTTTAATCAATTTTCACTGTCATCCAAAAAAGATTTTCAATAGAAGTGATTTACCTTTGCCGTCAATGGAGTTTTTCTCGTCAATTCATTTATCCCTCGTCAATGGAGTTATTCCTGTCAATAGAGTTACATTTTTGTCATCAATGGCTCTATTTCAGGTGGACGTCAATGGAAGTTTATCTACGTCAATGACAGTCAATCGATGATGAAACCTGTCATAGTTGTATAATCATTAGGTTTTCCTTTGGTATGAATCATGAAAAGAAATGGTAAATTTAAAAAGAAATATGGTGTTCAATTATGGTATTTGTACTAACTGCTATGCATATTCCACAGCCATGCTTCCTGGAACGTCCATACTAATATTGAGTCAAGTACTTACTTTTTGGTAAAGTATGAACTTCACTCGAAAAAAGGAGATTGAGTTCTTCTTGGGTCGTGGTTGTGCCTAATGGTTTTGATGGATTAGTGACCAAAACCCCTTTGACTTTGAAGTTAAGGTTTTTGGCTTCTTGATAGCCTTCCTCCATTGTAGTTGATGTTATTCTGAAGCCGTTGGAGCTTGAGTAATGTATTGGAACAATTTCAACTCCAGTTCACCATTTAAGATCCATCGTAAACCTACCCATGGTGATATTTTAATGTTTTAATTGATGAAATACATGTTCTTTACCAAGGCCTGTTTGTCAAGAATCTAGGTAAAACTAATTTTTTGTCAACAATATACTATTATATTGTCATGTACAGATGATCATAAATCGAGGCCTTTGCTAGAAGCTGCTTCAATGCTGGTGGAAACTAGGTGGATGAAGAGTTTGCTTCTATTCAATCATCTTCAACTTCAATGATAGTGGAAACCATTTATAGTTACCCAGTAAGTTACAGCATTGCCCCTTCAACCAACACAAATACTTAAGAGTCCATTAATCACATTTTTGGTTTATAATAAATTTGGGCATTTGAACTTTTTTAAAGCACTCGCAATTTTTTCTGAATAGTAACTTTTAACATTTATCATACTTTGGGAGTGTTCTGGATGGAAATGGGTGAAAATGAAACTAATGCAGCAACTAAATCATAATTTGCTCTACTTTAAGGTTGTCCTTAATAAAATTTAACATTGAGAATGTATAGTACCTTTTACTTTGTTAATTATTTCTACATTTAGTAGATGTCTGATTTGATATACTTCAATAGTTGAAAGTAGTAATTTGGTGCGACATTGCATTACAAACATTCCTCATTATTTTTAGATAAAACTGTGAATAGTTAGGTGTGCTTTCATACTGTTCCATGTTCAAATTGTTATTAGATTTATAACCAGCCATTCAAATGATTTTTAACAATTGCATACCCTCTGATATCTATTAATGCAGGTTGCTGTATTTTTGGCAGCTTGCATATACTTCCTAAATGAGAAGGCAATAAGCTTGGCTAGGGCTTTCATTATCAGGTAAATTTATATGAACTATATAAAAACTAGAAAGGTGAAAGATGTCTTTCATTTCTCTGTTACAGTTAATTAACACTCACATGCTGACTCACTTTTATGCAAATTTACTGTTCTTGTGACTGGTTGGGTATGTGATTCTGTTCTGGTACCTAATATTCCATCAGTATTGCTGCACTAACTTGGTCACTTGAACTCCTCACGTCTCTAGTAGCATGGCTCTTCTTGTTTGTTGCTTGTACTTTTCTCAAGTAGAAACATGGGTTATTATTATATAAAGGACAACACACTACTTTTGACTGTTACATTCTGCTCATCTTTCTCTATATTAGTTTTTTTTTGTGTTTTGATGAAGATACTTGTAATTTCTTTATAATATTGAATATGTCAAGATCTAAGCTTCTCTCACCTGCAATCTAGTTTATATCAAGATTTTTCTAGTTGGTTGAATTCAAAAGTTGGGGGATTGAAAGAATTTATAGATGAATTGGTATTTAGAAAAAATATTTGTTGGATGATTCTTTCCGTTAGGATGCTTATTACTTAGTAAGTATATAATGCAATATCTCACTGATACAAATGATGCAAGGGATAACTGATGGTACACTTAATTCACATAGCTAATTAGTTTTTGGTTTTGTATGTCTTGGTAATGTTATGTTTAATTTATGAAGTTTTCTTGATGAGTTTTCTATGTCTGAAATTTGATTGGTTGTATATTTTTAACCACATATGAAATCTGATGCAAAGAGATAATAATTGTTAGGTAACTCTATAATTGTTATGTGTTTCTGGTTCTGTATAAAATTTTGTCTTCTAATTTGTCATCTTCTGGTTATGTATTGCTTCTCTATTAAACATAACAGAACTGCTTCATCGCCTAATGCAACTTTTTCTTCTTTGTTTCCATTTCTGAACTAGTCTTGATGAGTTTTTGGTTTTGCATGCCTTGGTAGTTGGTATTGTTATGATTTTCAGGTTTTTCAACTTAAGTTTAATGGGGGTAAAGATGATAAATTTGGCATAAAATCTCCTCTTTGGGGAATCTGCTCTGAGCTTAGCTGTTACAAAATGAATTTTTTATTTTACCATTATTAAATCCTCGATCAATGAAATAAGAACTAAATTTCAAGGTGAAACAACAGCATATGCTTGTATTAAAATGTTTATGATTTATGGTTGGGTTTGCATCAATTTGGGAATTAAGTGCAAGTTGATTGACATTTGAATATCTTGATTCTGGGAAATCTTGTTAAGCTTTTCATTACCCAGTTCACAAGCTTAAGTTAACAATCTTGATTTGGTCTGTCAAGCACGTCAACTTAGAAAGTCAATACCCTGTAGGAACTATACTATGTCGACGCTTGTTTATGAAGGTTGCAATTGCTTTGAGTACATAGTCATTTATTTGTGGGAATTGTTTTGCTTTAACTTTACCTTTTCAGGTTGCTTAAGTTACATATATTGGTCTAACATATTTTCATAAACATTCAAGCATGCACATCCCTTATGTCTTTGGACTTGTGGTGGTTGACCATGATCTTGACTTTCCAGAACTAATGCCTGCTGTTGGTATGTGAACCATTTCATATCAATGCTCATGTGAATTATGATCTCATGCATTACTATTTTTTACTTTTTCTACCCTAGCCGATACTTCAGAAATTCGATCTCCTCTTTTTTATTTTCACTGAGAAAGTTCGGTCTTCCTTCTACTATTTCTTTGGTGAAATTTGATAATACTCTGGACATTTGCAAAACACCCAATTAGCTATACGCTAGACTTGAGCCATGAGGTTGTGAAGTGGGATCTATCAATAAAGCTCCACATATGACTCGAAGTCGAACGGGGTGAAATTGCAGGAGAATAATTTTAGTAAGTTGATGATCAGTTCAGTGTATTTATAAAAGCAGAAAATCATTCTTCCATCCTAGTTAATGTTTAGAATATAAGTCTTAATCAAGTTCTTACATTCTTTGAGCTTCTTAATCCAACTGTTTTTTCGTTGCATTTTCCTGCACTGTACTTAATAATGACTATATGCTCTACTATATCTGCCCTATGCATATTAACTCTTTTGGTTTACGGAGCGCTTGGCATTTTTAGAAAGTACAATGAGATACAATCAGTTATAGCTGTGAAGATCTTTGCTTGCTTTCTTGTTGTAATTGTAATATGGGAACTTTCTAATCCTTGTATATTACAATGTTGAATGGCTTCTTTAATTGATTAGCTAGACATGAGATGTTTTATAATAACGAAGTTGAGAATAATGATAAGAAAGAAAAATATAAAGAATTGAGGAAATTGATCAATATGTTGGTATGTCTTTTGATTATACAATAAACTGTATTTTTGCTTACTTTATGTTTTTTAAGAAATTCTACAAAACCATATAGTGTGCTTAAAAATATGCAATGTTATTTTCTCAAAGTATAAAATGGTGATATGAGCAATGTAAAAGTATCTTAAAGTTATTGTCTGATTCTTTAAAATGCTAGACCTACAATCCCTTGAAAGATTTCAACATGGCATCAAATTTTGAAGAGTTAACCAGTGAAACTTTGAAGTTATTTTGTAGCGTCTGTGAAATTTTTCGATATTTTTTTTTGTTTTTTGAATAACACGTTGTATTAGTAGACTAAGTATTAATACTTTTAGATGATAATTATGGATGATACTTATGGATAATATTTTGTGAAAATGAAATGATGTTTGAATGCCTTTTAGTCTAGTAATTTATTAATTTTGAATATTTAAATAGGTACGTAAACAAGTGCATATAAATTGATTATAAAAAAATAGCACTTATAAAATGTCAGAAAAATCCCATTATAAGAGGCTTAATTTATAACAAAAAATTATATCAATGTGATTCAAAAAGTCTTATAATATCTGATTTAATAGGATAAAAAAATACCTGTGAATATTAATTCACGAGAATTAAAAACACATGTTGAACAAAAGTAACTGGAGTCATAAAACCCCATTAAACAACGTTCTACAGAAGTTAAAAATCCTGTAAAAAGTAAGATACCGCATGGGTCTTTGCAGGACGCGTTGCACCTCGCGAAAAATACGGACTTTTAATGTGAGGTGTTGTCATAGGCGCCGCATGATTCCTATGAATTACTTTTCATGGGGATATCCGCAACTTGTAGAATGTCATATTTCTTGTAGTGATCGTTCAACGCCATTGAATCTAAGCTAATCCTAGCCGTCCAATGAGGAGATGGAAGGCTGTAAATAAGCAAGTTATTCAACATCCCAAACCATCTATAACATCTTTGAAAACCTACTTTCCTCAGTCATTGTAAACTCTCATTCTTTTAACAAACGTTTAAATCTCTCTTGAATAGTACGAATGTCTTCTAACTTTTCCAAAATCTTTAAGTCTCCTAATCATTTTTTAGAAACTTAGACATACTAGTTGAGACTCGCGTGCGATGCACATGCTAAGCCATGGTAACATTTCATTTAGACATTGAAAATGAAATGATCATTTCATGATTCTTACAATCGTCGAATCATTCTTATTCTTATAACAAATCCCATCAATTAAAATGTCACTAGATGATAATTATTTTGCCTATCTTTTTTCAGATATTCATTTTATTAAAAAATTTATCGGTTGTCCCCGAATGGACATATATTCATTTTATTACAAATGAATATTAACTTTTACATATAGTAAAGGGGGTTTAACAAACCTATTTTACCTTATATCCAAATTGAGTAAAAGGCTGAAAATTTATTAAATATGGATATTAGACTTTACATATGGTAGATAAATTTCACCTAAAAAATAAAAATAAAATTTCAAGTATAAAAGAATTAACTTAAAGAACCTATTTTGTCACATATCTAAATATAATTTAAAGGATAAAAAGAAAAATTAAAAGTTTCTTCTCTTTAAATCTCTTTTTAGATAGTAAGATAAAGTGTGATGGTTAGGCTTACTTAAGAACTCAAGCTACTAACAACAAATCAGTAAGTTCTTCACTATCCCAAAATCTTAAATCTTCTATTCATATTTGCTTGTTCCATTGGTGAATCAAGAAAATCTTGTTACTGGTCTGGATCTATTGATGTCTTCCCTTAGTCAATATAGTGTTTACTTACATATATGGTCGTCAAAGATCAAATGGGTTATCACCGACATAGTCATGATCTTCTGATTGCAGCAACAAATGGGATTTCATAGATATACATCTACTGATTGCAGCAACAGCAACAGCAACAGTAACATGTATTGCTCTTACATGTTTTATTATTTAATCAGGTTTTCATAGAGGCAAAACATGAAAGCGGTCTCACTTTTCCAATAGTAAAGTTTGATGGTATACTTGGACATGGGTTTCAGGAAATTTTCGTTGGGCAATATGGTATGTACATGTACTTGTTTTTCCATAAAGATGAAGTACAAGGTAACTTTGCTTTCTCTAAAATCTCCAGTCCCTTGGAACCTTATACAGTGTGTACATGGTGGATGAACTAAGAAAAGAAAGATCGAAAATAATGGAGGATAAAAAGTTCTGATATGACTAAAAATTAAATTTTTCTTATTTTTGACATGTTCATGGTAAAATATTATATTAATATTAGGTTAATGAGAAACAGGGCAGAAACTTTAGATATATTTTTACTGACTGTAAGGATGTTTTAATATTTCTTTTTCTTTTTATTCTTATGACGAGAAATAAATAGAAAGTCATGTTGCATGATGTTGCTCTTGTAATATTATAGCAAATCTATGGAAGATTCAATGCAAAAGAAATTAGAAGCACAAGGATTTTAATGCAATGTTGGTTGTCATATTTGGAAAGAACAATAAGGGAATTAAGTATTGTATCATAAAAACCTCATAGGACAAAAACTAGGGAGAGAATGACTAGGCTATGAACAAGTAAGTTGAAAGATCAATTTTGCATTCCCTAAATACATAGTAGAATATTCATCATATCCGGGTGACATCTAGTTTTATTTAGTAATGTGATCAGTACTTGTTATTGTTTTTAATGTCTTTAGTAAAGAATAAAAAAACAGAATTTAACATCGTGTTTAAGAGACTATAATAGTAAATCCAGTACAAATGCATTTCGTAAATGTGAAGAGTGAAACTCAACTACATTGACTTTTGATTGTCTATCAGTTTTTAGAAATTTAATAAATCGTCACTTCTAAGCTTGATAGTTAGAAACAATGATTACAAGTATTGAACATATTACTTAATGAACTTGATGTCAACATGATTGATACTCTAGTATGCTTAGAACATGTAGAATATATTTTTTAACTTACTTTTTGACAGCATAGCCATTCTTCTCCCAGTTTTTTCCAATGATGATTTTTTCAGGATCCAATCCTTACTTCCTTATCGTACTTTTCAAATCTAACAACTGAAGTCACATGAGAATCGTTGCGTTCCTCTAATTTTTTTTTCCTATGGGTCCTTTGAAGAGATTTCCTTTACAAGAGAGACATCCCCTCAATGTTCTCATAAATTACATTGAATATGTTGAATAAACATTAAATGTTATTTTCTAGTGGATTTTTTCAATTAGAAGTTACTATTTAGAAGTTAGTGGAAACATACAAGGTCAAGAGTCTTTGTAGATGAAAAGTTTGTAGATGAAAGATCAATGAGTGATAGATTTAATTATTTTTCAGTTTTTTTGCAAGAGTAGAGTCTATATAAAGGCCTTATTGATTTCATTTGAAAACATAACTTAGAGAAATACAAAAGTTAAATATTTCAAGTGAGTTTTTTAGTTTACAGAATACTCATGAGGCAAGAAACAAAGAGAAAACAAATAGTAAAACATCCTATATAATTAGTCATTAGAACTAATCAGAAGTTTATATCCCTGTTGCTTGCCTTCAACCTAACACTCTTGTAATTGTTGTACCAGCTGACAAAAATAGGATGGCAATTAATCCCAAAAATAAACTGAATAAAATTAGCTTTGAGTCATGTTAGTTTTTTTATCCTACCTACCTCAATCTTCTTGTCACTCTCATAGTGGCACCTATTAGTTGGTGCTGTGCTATCTCCAAATTAGACATGTCTTGAATCTTCTACTCCAACAATAGTGTAATTTAAGAAAAAAGATTCAACTTAGTTGTCATAGTTCTTAGTTGGCGAAAATTGAATTTCAATAGAAGAGCCTTTTGAATTTCTATAGAAAAGACCCTGCCATGTAGAGTAGTAGAAAAGAGTTACACAAGTCGTAAAATTCATTAAGAGAACTAAACTCATGTAATGTTCCAACTAAATAAAAGACCTAAGAATGAATCAGGAAACATACATTAATAATAAATATTAGAACAACGTATGGTAGATAGTAATCGTTAAATTGGACAAAATATAACTCATAGACATTGCACAATAAATGGTGTGTAACTCTATCAAAATAATCTTGTGATTACTTTTACTGATTGAGTTATTCTATAATGTGAATGTTTATATATTTAGAAGAAGCAATCTTTTGATATGTCTACATGTTCCTCTCACACATTGGATAGGGTATTCACTTTCTTTCACTATCCAATTCTTCATGACCCACTTAAGAATTTTATGATGAGAACGGAAAACAAAATTATGTTGTCAAACAGTGTCTGACGAATGATCAAACCCATGTGCTATAAAAGAAATTTCGTTATCCTTCAAACACGGTTTCACAACATATTTGGTCTATTTTTGGTTCTCATTATAAATTTTTTAAGTGGATCATGAATGATGGGATAGTGAAAGAAAGCAAATATCCTTTCCAAGTAGAGAGGGGAACTCATAGACATATGGATGACTTCATTGTACACATGATTGTTTCTTCTAAATATGTAACCATTGAAATTATAAATTAACTTCATTACGAAAAGTAATCGCAAGATTGTTTTGATGGAGTTGCACTAACAATTACTCTATTGAGCCTCCCTATTTACACTTGAAAAACTAAAATAGTTATTCTCAAATAGATTAATGAATTTATATATAAAAACAAGAAAGATAAAAATACTAAAATATCCTTAAATACTAGAAAAGTAAAGTAAAGACAAACAATATTTTCCAACACTTCCCTTCAAGGTAACGCATAAATATCCATCATACCTAACTTGCAAAAAGCTGAGTGTAGAAGAGTAGGCTCTACGGGCTTTGCAAGGGCATCAACAGTTTGCTCAGATGAAGGAACAAACTTTGTAGAGATAGCTCATGATCAAACTTTCTCTCGAATGAAGTGAATATCAACCTCGATATGTTTGTTTCTTTCATGAAGAACCACTACAAAAAAAGATTCTTTTAGCGACCAAACTTTTAACTACGAAGTCAAATTCGTGACTAAAAATCTCCTTTGGCGATCAACATTTTTGTTGATGACAAAATGCCCTGATATTGCACCCGAGAAAATAAAAGAGAGGCGCACCAATTTTTTTTTTAAGTTTTTGCTGACAAATATTAAAATTTCATCGTGAAAAGATACTCCTTTACGAGGTGATAATCCTCCAAGGTCTAATTCAATTGATAACAATTTTAAAATTGATTTTCTAAGCTGGTTCTTAAAATGGTGGTCCATTCATGGTTTTACCTTAGAACTTTTCCCAATGGATTTACAACAATGTTTCAATTTATTTTTAAAGGTTTACAAACCCTCTCCAAATGAGGCCTTATTTCCTCAAATACTTTATTTTTCAATAAAATATAAAATACCTTCGATTTTAAAATGGCAATACTTGACTAAAAGAGGAATCTTCACCGGAGAATATTATTGGTGGGATAAGTTAAATACCCAGAAAATTATGGCATCCATCAATTATGAGTTTGCAAGCATCCATCCCAATATGAGACTAGCAAATCCTTTCATCCAAGATCTATTAAAAATTAATGAGCCCATTGACCTAGCTCCACAAATAAAACTACCCAAATCAAAATCCTTCCAAACCCAAATCAAAATCCAGATCCAAACCCCTTCCAAAGGATAAATCAAGGGGCACAACTCCAAAGTCCAAATTAAAGAAAAACTTACTCCAAGAAATACTTCTCCTTTTGGAGGAAAATAATGAATCTAATTCTAAATCCCTTACAGAATCAAGTTAATAAAAAGCCACTCTTCAACAATTGAAGGACCCATCCAATGAGGATGATCTCATAAGTAATTCGGACAAAATAGGTAAAGAAATTTGTCTTTGGTAAAATGCCAGATATTTGATAAATCATGATGACACATTGACCCAATGCAATGGTCATCTCCAAGAAAAGATAAATAGTCATGAACACAAAAGTCCAACACAGTGATTATCAAGGACCCAAAGCAAATAAACTTTTCAAATAGTAATTATGATTTCTCCAACTAAGATAACAATTATCAAGAGATCTAATGTGCAACAGTCTCAATGACATTTCAATCACAAAACAATCATGACAGAGAAATTATGAAGACACGAAAACCAAGATAATGCTTATCTCTACATTTTTGTCTTTATCTGTAAAAATACTAGTTGTTAAATTATTAGGCAACTATTTACGCTTTTACTATTCTTAGTCAAAAGTAGGCATGTAAAATATTTTTACTTTTGTAGAAGAGAATAGTTCAGGTAAGTGATGGGTTCCCGGTGAACTCCACTTTCCTTAGCTATAAATAGGTAGTCTCTCCCATTTGTGAAACAGAACTCGTTTTACAACTCTTACTATTTGAGAGCTAAAACCTGTTTTGTGAAACAAAGCTTTCTTCTTCTACTCCTCTTTTGTAAATCTTTTCTTATTTTTTCTTCAACATAAATTAGTGAGCGGGAGCACTAATTTATTGTCGCCAATAAACTATGTTTGTGTAAGTTTTTAATCTTACACCTTCATACAGTAACTGTTTTTACTGTTCATTAATACAGTATTTACTGTTTATCTTCTTGCTTCGTTATACCCCTTCTTATTTACTGTTCTATTCTGCGCCTTTTGGTATCAGAGTCAAAACATGGTGGGGATAATACTGTTCATAAACTATTTCTACTTCCCCACCAGGTTTTGATTCTGATACCAAAAGGCGCGGAATTGAATAGTAAATAAGAGGGGGTATAAAGAAGCAAGAAGATAAATAGTAAATAATGTATTAATTAGCAGTAAAAATAATTACTGTATGAAGGTGTAAGATTAAAAACTTACACAAACAGAGTTTATTGGTGACAATAAATTAGTGCACATGCCCACTAATTTACGTTGAAGAAAAAAGAAGAAAAGATTTACAAAATAGGAGTAGAAGAAGAAAGCTTTGATTGGTTGAGACAGTTGGTGGATAATTGTTATCCTGGACTTGTCCTTTGATTGTGTTGAAGAGCATTATGATCATTGCATTGTGCTTTTATGTTATCATAATCTCTTAAATATCTTAATGGCATTTTACCAACAATGAAACTATTCATCTTCATCTTCACTGAGGTCCACATCCTCAAAAGGGTCTTGAGAATCTTGGAAAGGATCATGGGCCCATAGGGGAAGAGACTGAGCATGAGATTTTTCCTTTACTTTTTTAGATGGAGATTGACTCTTTTTGTTCTTGATTAGGTGACTTGATTCTACTAAGTATTCGGAGTTAGAACTCGTATTATTTTCAAGAAGAATGAGCATTTTTGAATAAACTCATGTTTTTCTTTGGATTTTTTAGACCTGATTTTGCCTTTTGAAGAAAGTCTTGTGGTAGATTTTGAATTTTGGGAGGAATTTGATGATTGGTTAATTTGCAGAGCCTGATTGTCTGGTTCCTTAATTTTTAAGGTGGCCATTGGAGGTTTGAGAGATTTTATCTGATGGTGAGATTTTGCTAATTCTTCATGGATGGAGGCAAATATTTTTAATGTACTGAATTTGTCCCACCATTTTACATAGTATTGTCTGGTGAGGATTTCTCCTTCAATGGCATATTGCCATTTAAGAATCTAAGGAATTTTGAATTTATTGACAAAATAAATTATTGGAGGGAAAGAGGCCTCAACTGTTGAGGGTTTAAATAATTTTAAAAATAAACTGTAATTTTGTTGTAATTCGATTAAGAAAATTTCAAAGACAGGATCATGGATTGTCCACCATCTTGAAAACCATTTTGGTAAATTAATTTTGAAATTTTTGTCAAAATTTAAAAACAAAGAATGGGAAAATTCACTATTTTGGTGCAAGAAAATTGTTTGCCATGCATCAATATAGTCAAAATAATTATATTATTTTTTATTTAAAATGGTTTTTAACCCTGGGATGGATTTTTCATTCCTCTAAAGTTATTATTCTGAGGATATAGAAGGAATGATAAAGGATTTTTCCTTCTGCACTATTTATAGGTTTGACATTTATTGATTTTATTTCTAGGAGAATATCTCTGTAGAAATTAATGGTTTTGTTCTTGTATACAGGGACAAAATGAGAATCAGGGAGGAAATGAGCCTTTACTATTTCTATTGGATTTTTAAAATGGGTGGTGTTCAATATAGAAGAGATTTTTACTGGGGGTTTTCCTATGATAAGGAGAAGATTTTCTGTAATTGGTGAGTGGTTGGTTGATAACCAATTACGGGTCAAATGGTTTAAAAACTGCAAATGGGTCAAATTGATTGACCAAAGCACTTTGGTAATTAGGCCTGGTAGACCCAATGACCGTTAACTAGGTATTTCTTGGAGTAGAAGACTCATCTTTGATTTGGGCCTTGATGGCCAATTGGTGTGTGGAGGATTCTCCTTTGGCCATTTTCCCAGAGGTTTGGGGTTTAGACCCCATCCTTTTGTTGCCCCTGCAGGAATCCACGTGTTAAAAAGTCAGGAACTGAATTATTAACTCCTTTAATAAATTCAATATTAAAATAAAAAATACTAAGTATAGACTGCCATCTAGCAAAGATCTGTTTGGAAGCTATATTTTTAACATCATTTTCTAAAACATACTTAGGAGATTTACAATCAATTTTTAACAAGAATTTTTTATTTAACAAGTCATCTTGAAATTTTTGTATGCATAATACAACAGATAAAATTTCTTTCTTAATAGTATTGTAATTAACTTTGTGATTGAGACCACGTTCAAGTTGTAAACCTAACAATTTCTTCAGGTGCTTCTGGGAAAATCTTTGGTAACAGGATACATCCATATCCAATTTCAGAGCCATCAGTTTGGACAATTTTAAAAGAATTATTAGTGCGAATGCCAAGACATGGAAGTGTCTTAACATGGGTTTTAATTCTTTTGATCAAATCAGTATGAACAGTTGTCCAAGGAGGGGGATTCTTTTTAAACATGTCAAAGAGAGGTTTACAATCAATTCTCATTTTATTGTAGAAATCGGATATGTAATTTAAAGATCCTAGAAATCTTTGCAATTGTGTTCTATCTATAATTTCATTAGAAAATTTGTCAGCAAATTGTATTACCCTGTCAATTGGCTTGATTATAGAATGGTGTATTTCGAATCTTAAGAATCTAACCTTAGATTGAAATAATCTAATTTTGCTTGCAGAGATAACTAGACCATTTTATTTTATTAACCTAACAAATGATTCAAGGTGTCTCAGTTGTTGTTATATTGTTTTTGAGAAAATAAGTACATCATTAATGTCAACAATTAAGAAATCAGTAAATTGATTAAAGATTTCATTCATTATATTTTGAAATTCACTAGGAGCATTTTTAAGACAAAAAATCATAACATTCCACTCATAATGGCCAAAGGGAGTTGCAAATGCTATTTTATATTTATCACTTTCATTTATCTGGATTTGCCAAAATCCAGATTTCATATCAAATTTAAAGAATACTACTGCATCTCCAAGTCTATTTATTAAATCTCTTTTGTTAGGTATTGGAATCTTATCCATTCTAAAACATTATTTAGGGGTTTATAATTGATTACTAAACGAGGAACTCCTCGTTCGATTTCACTGGCCTTCTGGACAAAAAAGGCCGAGCAGGACCAAGAAAATTTTCTTCTTCTAATAACATTCTTATTGAGAAGTTCTGTAATTTTCTTCTTATAAAACTCAAGTACTTCCGAATTTATCTTAATTGGCGTTGCCTTTGTTGGAATATTCTTCTCATCAAATCCCTTAATATAGGGAAGACTAACAGTATGTTGATTTCTATGCCAAAAAGTATTATGAATATCATAACATAATTCTTTACAGATTTTTTGTTCAAATATTTTAATTTTGTTTTGAAGAATAGAACTTTGAAGCTGTTCTTCAACTCTGTTAAACTTTAATTCATCTTTTAAAAAACATAATTATTTTTCTTTGCAAGAAATGAGTTTTATTAAATTAGAGATAGATTTTTCTTTTAAAGTTTTTAATTTTTCATTACTGGGAAAAGAGACGAATTTAAATTTTATGGGTTTATTCATGACATAGGTAATTATTCCATCATACTCTGTTGAAAATGGATATAACAGAGCAATTAATGGTAGACCTAGGATAATTTTGTCAGTCATATTTTTTACTAAGACAAATGATGTTTTAAAGCATACATTGTCTTGGCATATATGGACTGTGGGTATTTCATAATTAATATGCATTCGGGTACCATTGGCAGAAGACAGAGATTCTTTTGTCTTCTTAAAGTACTTAGTAGGAACTAGTCCTTCTTGCATACAATTCAAATCTGCTTTTTTGTTTGGTTCTTCTTCCTTTGCAATCTTGAAAGGAGAAACAGTGATTAATGAAATTTTATGATTAATCATGATTTTCTCAGGAGGAGGATGACTAGCAGATACTACACTAGAGTCTTCCTTAACACATTTATATTTTGAAATTATTTTGATATTTCTTTCGTAAATATTCAACATAATCTAGAAAAAAATATATCAATTTTAAATTCTTGCATAAATTCCTTCCATTCAGCAAGTATGACTTTTCTTTTATCCATATCATATGAATCTTTAAACCTATTACATCTACTTAGATTGTTTGGATCATTGTTGTGTTGGGTTAGACCTTCCCAATCTAGTTTATATTCTTGACTCAAGATTCCTATGTTTAGAACTAAGAGTTGAGGATTGACAGAATGAAGACTTCCTTGGAAATCTGATCCAGTGGGTGCTTTAGTTTCATCAGATTGATCAGACTTATTATCAAAGACTGGCTGACTAACTTGAGAACTCGTGGCTATGCCTTTAAGTTTTAAATTTTTAATTTGTAATTTCTTTAATTCTTGTTCTAAATGTTGGATCCTAATATTTTGATCATTATCAATGGATGATCCAGAAAATGAATTCCTAGGGGTACTAGGCTCGTTATACTCCCTAATTTGTGGACCAAAAGATGATTGAAAGTTAATTTTTACAGTATCATCCATGTACTGATGGATGTAATCTATATCTTCAATTGGTCTTTGAATTTAGGTAGGTTGACTTTCATTAGTTAAAAGTCAATTTGTTGGTAAATTAATATCAGACCACTTAATTATTTTAGGAACTCTAATATTTGCATTACTTTGACTAGATTGTATCAATAGAGTTTGATTCTTTGGACTCCTATTGATGGCTTGGAAGTTCATATTTGTTTTGGTTACTTTGTAATGAATTCTAAAGATTAAAGCTAGAAGTTGGGTACCTTCTAGAACTTGGTAACCACTAGTTTTAATATTTAAAGTTAATGATTTTAAATATGGGGATCTGCTAAACTAACAGACAGATCAGGAAAACAATCAAAATGAATTGGACCATTACAAAGTGAAGATTCAATTAATCCTAAAATACTGTCATTAAAATTTTTAAATCTTGCATCTCGCAAGGTTAATAAGACAGAGGTATTTAGGCCTCTTCTTGTGAGTGGTTTTACTCCAATCTGGACTAAACCAAAATGAAAGAAATTATATCCTTCTTGAATATGATGATTTATTGCATTAGAGGAAAGAAATTGACATGTTTCATGCTCTTTTCCAGGAGCATATAATTTTTCAATTATTTTTACATGATGCTGAGGCTTGAAAGAAGCAATAGACCATGTTGATTTATAAATATTTTTATTGAAAATTTTAGGTATATTCCATACCATATAATCTACTTGATCATCTGTTAATTCAATGTGTTCGTCATTTATTATGTCAGGTATTGAGGTTATTGTTGACCTATTACTACTGGAAGAATTACTCTTAAATAATCTACTAATTGCTCAATTAACTAAGTTATTCTTATTATTGAGAATTTCATATTGTATTTTTTGTTACTAACCTTGCGGTGACTTCTACAACCTCCTATTAGGCTCACTCTTCTCCCTTTCACCTCTACAACCATCATACCCTCGAGATTTACGTATCTAAGAGGTCTTACCTAGGTCCCTGAAGCTAACCAAATAGAAGTTGATACGTCAGCCTAAACAGATTCACAGATTAGGCAAACAAATAATACAGAGAAATAATCAATTATAAGAATAACCAGCCACTTGGGCGGAGAGTATGATTAGATATAAGTAATTATTCATGTAAGTGAATAAGTAAACAATATTATCAATAACTACCCATAATAGGCGGCAAACAATATGAACTATACAGATTGAAGTAGAAACAGTTTATGAACAGTATTATCTCCATAAGTTTTTACTCTGATACCAAAAGACGTGGAATTGAACAGTAAATAAGAGGGAGTATAAAGAAGCAAGAAGATAAACAGTAAATACTGTATTAATGACCAAAAGTGAGAATCACTATTTTGATGCAAGAAAATATTGTGTCATGCATCAATATAGTCAAAATAATTATATTATTTTTTATTTAAAATTGTTTTGAAATTTGAAGGATCCAATCCTCCATAGTTATGGTTCTGAGAATAGAGAAAGAATGGTAAATGATTCTTTCTTCAAAATTTCTGATCGGGCTAATTTTTATGAATTTTATTTCTAAGAGAATATCTCTATAGAAACTAAGGTTTTTGTTATTATGTCCAGGGACATAGTGGAATTTAGGAATGAAATGGGCTTTGTCAATTTGAGTAGGGTCCTTCAAATGAGCAAATGGAGGCCTAATATAAAAGAAATTTTCACTGGCCATTTTTTGAATCAAATGATGAATTCTTGTATTTTAAAATTGATTGGGCATCGAAGGATATTGAGAATGGGTCAAATTGGTTGGTTGATTGATGATTGAGTCCATTGGACCCAAGTGTTGTTGAATGAGCTTGGTTAGGAGTAGAAGACTCCTCTTTGATTTGGTCCTTAAGGGTCAATTGTTGAGTCAAAGATTCTTCTATTATTGAGTCATTCATCATTCTCACATGATTTCTGAACGTAATGATGATTCTTTCAGTTAAGGATTCTACTGCATGCCTATGACTCTTTTGAAATCCGTCACGCATGATGAAGAATGTTCCTTCTAGAATCAAAAATTCTTCTATTGTTTTATTTGGAAATTCAATTTTAAATATTGCTTGTCCCAAAAGGTTTATGGTTAAAATTTTACTGTTTTATCATAACAGATTTCATTATCTTTGTGAAAACTTATATTTCCACCTTTTTCATACCACTGAATTATTGCTTCATCGAAGTTATCCTTGAATCCAACATCATCTAAAAGTTCATCTAATTCATTAATACAGTCATTTCTTGGATATTCAAATCCATTATGACCATAATTAATAAATGGGGATTTTGAACAAAAGGCGGTTGTTCTGCCGTTAAGTTTTTTTATTTTAAAAGAATTTTTATTGAGTATTCTGGGTCCTACCTTTCCATATTCTAGTTGGCCAGAATTCTCAAGTTCCTGCAGTGTTGAATCTTGGAATGATTTTCTGCATAAAACTATAAGAAAGAAGGTTAGACGTATTGAGAATAGGTTGCTACCTGACAAGAATTTGTTTGGGAGTAATATTTTTTCATTCAAAATACATTCTACAGACTTGCAGTTAACTTTTAAAAGATATTTTTGAATTATGGAAAATTGTATGATTTGATTAATGAAATAATAAACTCTAAGTCCTGGAAATCTATTCTGAGATCGTTTGGTTCTGCTATCTTGTTTTACTATCCTGACAGATAATTTAGAGTAGATCCAATATTATTTTAAATATTCATAATTGTAAACAATCAATAAACTTAACCAGTATTGTTTAATAAGAATGCAGACAATCGGGAAATCAATAACTTGATTAAAGTTTTTACTTCTTATATTCTGAATTTTATTAAGAGCGGATGACATTATTTTATAATGATCAAATATAATCTTGTATTTTTTATTCGTCTAGTTTTGCCAATATCTAGTTTCTATGCTAAATATACCAGTATTTCTAAGTCTGTTGATTAAGTCTCTTTTGTTTGGTTTCGAATATTTTATCCATCTTATAATATTCTTTAGAGGCTTATAATTAATCTTCAAACGATGAATTTTTTGTCTAAAGAATTTAATTTTTCTTAATTTAATTTTTTCTTGTAAAAATCCCAATGGTTTCTTTTTATAAGAAATTGTATTTATAGATTTGAAAACAGAATTTTGTTTTAAATTTTTTAAATTCTCATTGTGGGGAAAAGAAAGGAATTTAAATTTTATGGGTTTATTCATGATATATGTAATTGTTCCATCATACTCTGTTGAAAATGGATATAACAGAGTAATGAATGGTAGACCTAGGATAATTTTGTCAGTCATATTTTTTACTAAGACAAATGATATTTTAAAACATACATTGTATTGGCATATATGGACTGTGGGTATTTCATAATTAATATGCATTCGGGTACCATTGACAGAAGATAAAGATTCCTTTGTCTTTTTAAAGTACTTAGTAGGAACTAGTCCCTCTTGCATACAATTCAAATCTGCTCATGAATCTACAAGAGTCATTGTTGTGAAATCAAAATCTTGAATGATTATTCTAACCATTATATGCCATTTTTTTTATTTTTATGTGATTGAGGATCTGGATAAAGTGTTCATCATTGTCTTGACAGTTTATGCGTTCTTCAACCTCATTATCCGAAATTAGTAATTTACTAGGTTCACACAATTCTTGTTCGTGAATTAGATTTTCTATTTTTAAAAGATTCAATTCTTCTTTTATTTTATTGTTTGACTTACAGTATTATTATTATTAGACTTAGTATTTTCTTTCTTTAAAACTACTTTTTTAAGTCTTTCAATGTATTCTTGTTTTAATTCTGGATTTTCAATTTTGTAAATCAAATCTAACAAGAGGGTTTCTTGTTCTTCAAATCTTTTATCTCTAATGGTCTTTGGCTGCTCATGTTTTCCCTATCTCAGACCTTATAATTTAAATTAGTTTCAAATTGAGAGAGTTTATTTGAAAGTGATAATACTTTTATTCACAAGGTTATTTTAGATCTCAACAACAATTTTTTTCTTAAAACACTTGGTTTACTTGGTTATTTTCTTGGCTTTGAAGCACAAAGAAACTCATTAGGTATCTGTCTCACTCAAACCAAGTATATTTTGGATTTGTTGCAGAAAACTAATATGGCATATTCCAATTCATGTTCTACTCCTATGTGCTCATTTGTCAAGTTAAGCAAGACATCAGGAATTGTTTTTTATGATCCTATTCTATATAGAAGCACAATAGGAGCATTGCAATACCTTACAATGACTAGACTAGATATATCATTTTCAGTAAACAAAATGAGCCCATATCTGCAAGAACCCACCACAGGAAAACACTAGAAAGCATGTGAAGGTGTACTGAGATATTTAAAAGGTACTGCTACACTTAGTTTGCACTTCAAACCAACACTACTCTCACATTTACAAGATACACTGATACTGACTGGGCTAGCTGCACAAATGACAGAAAATCTACAACAGGGTATCATGTATATTTGGGATAACTTGATTATATGAAGTTCAAAAAAGCAGAATGTTGTAGCAAAACCAAGTGCTGAAACAAAATTTCTCAAGCCGCCACACAGAAACACTATGGTTGCAATCATTATTCTTTGACTAACAATTAATCTCTCTCCATGTCCCACACTTTGTGGTGATAACATCAGTGTAGAATTGCTGGCTTCAAATCATGTCTTTCACTCAAGGACTAAACATATTGAAGTGGATGTTCTCTTTATAGAGAAGATTTTGGGCAAACAACTCACTGTGCAGTACATTTCTAGTGAAGCTCAAACTACTGACAAATTAACTAAGCCATTGCCTCTGTCAAAGTTTGAAGTTCTAAGAGACAAGCTTCAAGTCATTTCCTATCCTTTTAGCTTCAATGAGCGTATTAGAGAAGTCAGTCAAGCTGTTACGTAGAACATGGTTTAATCAATTTTTGTAAAAAGCTTGTTATTGTTAAGAGAAGTTAGATTGTTAAGGGAAGTTAAGCTTCTCTTAACAATTGCTTAGTTAGTTAACAAGTTAGTAGTTTGTTATCAGTTACCTTATGATAGTTACTGACTTCTCTAGTAATCTATAAATAGCTTGTACTTGTTCATTGTTTTAATTAATAAAACAGAGCAATCTCTCTCTTTCTTTTCAATCCTTTGGTCATTTTCTTTAGTTGAAAATTTGTGCGTTTGGTAAATTCGTTCTTAATAAATTTTACAACTTGTGTAGCTCTTTTCTACCTTCCACCTCTTTTAAAATTTCTTGAACCTAGACATTTCATAGCTGAAAAGCTATATTTAATTGAGAAGCACCATTGTTGTTGGTTGAAATTGAATATCCTGCTGCTTATATTACATAATCATTTAGTTCTTTAGCCTTAATAAGAATATGAAGTTTATCTAAAAGAATTGCTTCAGGCCATGTCCAGAAGCGCGAACAAAGCAATATATTCAAAAGGTATTAGTTTTGTAGCTTAATATATCTTCATCATCCATTAGCATTGGAAGTGCTGGTAGTTAAAAAAAAGTTAATTATGCGTGTAGTGTACATGATATGTGTAGGATAGAGATTATTATTCAACGAAAATTTATAATTGATAGTTAAGATGTAACTTTATTTTTCTTATTTAATTCAAATTTTCGTGTTAAGATTTAGACTGTGACTTGATCTCATCAAACCTCCGTCTATGCTAAAAAGATGCATGCTGGCTTACCTGCTAACAGTCGCTCGCAGCACCTCCAATACAAGCATCATACATTCTATGGAAGTCAAAAACTGACCACCAGACATTGATATCATATATTGAATCAATATGAGTGCAAGAAATGTATGTTCTTATGGTTTTAGTTTATTCGCATGGTTTTAATTAGTACTACAGTATACTTCAAGCGTTAAAAAAATTCCTTTTAATCGTTTAATTGCTACATGTTGAGGCCTCTTTATTATTTAAATATTTTGTATATATTGAATATTAACTTATTGACTTCATAATTTCTCATCTTAAAGAATTACAATCATGCATGCATGCACTTGGAAAATCACAATACTTTGAAAATAGAATACATAAAAAAAATCAAAACCCTGAAACGATGCTTATTTAATTCCACATGAACTTTGAAATGCTTATATATATATCAACTCGATTTAAAAAATAAAACGTTCATATCAGACACACCAAACAACGTAGTCGCCATAATAATAAGAAAGTAATAACATGAAGTTAATGGCGAGATAATATTTTCCCATCTCTAATCTGCATTAGTTGCCCATTGAGTCATCAGTGTAGGACAGTTCATGTGACAAGTCTTCATCATCATCCAACTCCATCTCCTTCATATTGTCAATCTCTTTGACAATCTCACTCATTTCAGGGCGCTTTTCAGGTGAATTATCACAACAACGAATAGCAATTTGTAACAGCCTCAACATCCCTTGAGTAGCACTTCTCTGTTGTGATATCTCAATATCAAATATCTCTGCAGTCCACTCTTCCCTCACTGCTCGGTGCACCCAATTGCTCAAGTTGGCCCCCTTGATCCCCGTTGGGGCTGTATCGGATGATATTTTCCCGGTCAATAGCTCAAGTAGAAGGCAACCGTAGCTCCACACGTCGGATTTCTTTGACACTTTTTTCGTGTGTTGATATTCGGGTGATCTGTATGAGACCATCCGTTGAGACGCGATGGGGTGTGCTACGAGTGATGCTAGGCCGTAATCGGAAATGAGAACGTTCTCGTTTTCGTCTAGGAGGACGTTTGACGATTTTAAGTTTCCATGAGGGGCAATGCTTGATGATGGCTTGGTGTAATTGAGATGAAGATATTCCAGTGCTTGAGCTACACCCCGAGCGGCTGATATTCTCGCGCTCCATCGGAATGGAACTCGGTCATCGCCTCGGCCTTCTGTAACAAATTAAATATTATTTATTGTTTAAATCAATGTTAACATGAGAGATTTAGAAGCAAATATTCAAACTGCTGCCAATCATATTAACTATCATTATGGACGTCCTTAAAATCATATTATTGTAATTTTATGTCAGAAATCATTTATAATTTATGACCTTGTAGCAAGAAAGATTTGTAAATAAAACAAATAATTCTATGTCTCTTAGTCTTAACACGAGGAAATTGAAAAAAAAAAGTAAAAAAAAAACTCATAATTTTAACCTATTTCTACCATCACCTGAAGAAGTTGAGCTAGTGTTCGATACAAACAAAAATATTAAAAATGCTACTTTGAACCTTCAAGAAGTGAAGGGTAAAATCATCTTTCAACAGACAAATAAAGTTTAAAATTCTTAATTTTGAAAAATTGAATTTCTGATTACTTTTAAACGAGTTTTTATTTAGGTCATTCATTCGAAGAACGTTTACACATACATTCTGTCGAGATAAAGAAAGATAAAAAAGATTGTTCGAAACATACCATGAATCCGGTTAAACAAGTTACCCTTCTCCACAAACTTGTACAACAATAGCTTCTCATCCTTAGAATAGAAATAAGCAAGAACAGGAAGCAAATTAGGATGCCTAAGTTTAGCAATAAACTCAACTTGCTTTGTAAATTCGTCATTACTAAATGGTTTCAAATCCCTTAACCTTTTCACCACAACAGGTGGCCTTCCTTCCAACATAGCCTTATAACTATTCCCAAACATCCCCTTACCCAATCCTTCAGCTGAAGCCTTTAGTAAATCTCCCACCTCAAAACTCCCTTCTTCCTCTATAAATATAAGCTTCCCTCTCTCCTGACCAGCCAAAACCGACCCAGCATTCTGTCTCGTCTCCATCTCCGTCCCCGCCTCGTCTTTCTTCGTTTCTCTTCCTTTATCCCCAACTAGCTTCATTACCTTCTTGAGCTTCCTGTGATTCTTGTAGTAGAGAATTGTGAGCACAGCTATCAGAACTAAACAAGCAACTAGGAAAAGAATTATCATCAGAGGAACATGATATTTGGAGTTAGAGGAATTATTAGAATTATCATGAGCATTTGTTGTGTTGTTTTGTTGATCTACTGTTCTTATTGTGCAGGAAATTGTAGACGGTGGGCCGCATAGTCCTGGGTTACCGAAAAACGAACCGAAGCTAAAATTTTGAAGAGTTTGAGGTATAGGGCCAGTGAGATTGTTGTTTGAGACATTGAATATTTTCAGTTTAGACAGATTAACTTCTGGGATATGTCCTGTCAGCTTGTTGTCTTGAATCTGTAAGATTTCCAACATGTTAAGACTAACAACTGAGATGGGGATTGGCCCATTAAACCTATTTTCGGATAAATCGATCATCTTCAGCTTCTGATTGATTGAGAAGTTGAACAAATTCCCTGATATAGTATTTCTCTTGAAGCTCAAGATAGATAACTCAGTAAAGCTAGTGAATGAATTGACATTAATCTCCCCGAGCAGTCCGATGCCTTCGAGCGATATCTCCGTGACACGGCCGTTTGAACACTGAATGCCATACCATTGAGGAGGCAAATTGTTGAAGCAGTGAATTCCAGTCCAATTTTTGTTTAACAAAGAGTTGTTGAAAACAGATTTGAGAACGTAAAGGGCATCTTTTTCTTTCCCACTGTACCCTTGAGAAAAGCTTCCATCTTGAGCTATGACAGAGGTGAAAATGAGAACATTTGCAACAAGATAATATTTGAGAATTGATTCAGGCACCATTTTCGAAGCTTAATTAAGGTATTATGATTTTTTTATGAGGGAAAGATTTGTAGTTGTAGACTGAGATAATTAATATCAAATATCGTCCTAAATTTCGTCACAGCTAGCTGTTGATTACTTTTAATTTTGATTTTTATTGGAGATGAATACAAAGCCATTTTCTGATCTTTTTCAAATGGATTTTCTTAACAAGATACAAGAATACGGTTGTTTTACATTGTTTCCCTTGAGGATTTACAGCTAAAATGGACCTGAAGGAGCAAGGTGATTATTATATGACTACAAAAAATGAAAATTTTGGCATTTTGTGATTTGGTTTGTTGATAAATGAGATGGGATGTTGAATATTGAAATTTAATTAAATGTGGTAAATACTATGATAGGAAATGGGTTGTCAGTAATAGGATTTAAGAGTGAAAACAATGGGGGAAAACAGTGAATTAGTATGTTTGGGAAATTAATATATGAACATATCTCAAAATCAATGTGAGATAAGAACAAAACAACGGTTCATATAATAACCTCATGCAACTTGAAATAATATAATAAAATAAGTGAGGTCGACGCAGTAATTTAATCTATTTCGAGTTTCTTTAAACCCTCTCCCTAAACTATAAAATGGCTTTTGCATACATTAGGATGTTTTTTTGCTTTGTGGGCAGATTGACTTGCACCGGGGCAATACACAATGGAAAATTATTTTTATATGAGTTTTTGCCTGACTTTTATATCTAGAATCTGTTTTTTAAAGAAAATTATATAAACTAAAAATATACTTACAAACATACAAGAGACATGCCCCATAGAGTATTTACAGGTAAGGTAGGTCCTCGGCTACCACAAAGACAACACCAAAAGAAATTCAAAGCCTTTCTATGTAGGCATGTAAACTACTCAAAACAAAGCTATCAAACTATGGTCAACAAAAAGTCAACTCTTAAAACTCAAAATGGATAGAGCCTCCCCTAAAATAGGGCATATCCACACATGAAATAGTCACTTGTAAGAGACTCAGCAACCAGGGAGGCATAAAAATAGCAAACAACAATAGAAGACCAGCTGCACAAAGACATAACACAACCACACAACCATACATCCCGAGGGTAAGAGATTGCCTTTATAAGTATGCTACAAGATAAGAAGTGAGACAACTGCTTTTATATATAGGCTATAATAATCCAAAACTAAAATAAAGTGCATAAAAGAAAGTTTACATAGAAGGACACACGTCACACTAAAAGATTTTCACACCTACCCTATACATCTCTCTCTCCCCTCTCTCCTCTCTTTTCTCTTTTCTCTTCTCTTTTTGTCTCTTCGTTTTCTTCCATTTTCTGCTTTACTCTTTCTCTTTTATTTCTTCTCTCGACGTGCCTTTTATATCAAGAATCTTGATTTGGAATATGAATAATAATTTACTGAGGATTTTGTAGAATTTTGTTGATTATGATTTTTTCATAATTTCTAACCTAATTCAACAAACTAATTCTACTCATTCAAAAAACAATCAGCCACGTAACATAATTGCACGTAAATTTTATAAGAGATCTTTTGAGTGTTCACAATTCGGTTCAGTTCAATTATTGAAGAAAAATTGAACTGAACTAAAACTTTTAGTTCGGCTATGTGCTGTTGATGAGATATAATAGAGAAAGAGTAAAGAAGAAAATGGAAGAAAAAGGAGAGACAAAAAGAGAAGAGAGAAGAGAGAGGAGAGAGAGACACGTGGGGTAGGTGTGAAAAGCTTTTAGTGTCACATGCGTCCTTGAGTATAAAATTACCAAAAAACCCATTAATGAGGTCACATTTTTTGCATGTGATATCATTTCTGTCTCTGTTTTGGATGGAAGTAAGGGTAAACCCATCTCTTAAAATATTAATAATGTTAGGGGAAATTGGTGAAAGAAATTGAAGGTAAGGGAGAATTTAGTATGAACATTAAATATCAGAGGTTCTAGGGTAATTATCCATGGTTCTTGGTAATTATTCATTTAAAAGATACAAAACAATTAAAAATAATAATCCAAATAGATTTTATTCTACGCATGTTTTAATAGAACAATTTCCGAAAATAATTTTCAGAAAACTAAAAAGATTTTGGGGTTTGATTTTTCTATGTTTTTTGAATTTCAGGAAGACGTGGATCGTGTGGTGAGGGAAAATTAGGGGATCTCCTATTGAATGGAGGGAAGTTTGGTATTTTCACCTATTTAGATAGTGGGACAGTGAGAGAACTTATTCGATCATTGTGCATTAGCTACTATTTTTTAGTATTTTGTTGAATCTAGTCTCAAAGTTGATTAGTTGCCTAAAAAGCCTGTGGTGATACATAAATGTCTACTCGATAATCATTAACTTTTTTAACTTTCTTTACGGAGTTCTCATCCTTGGTTTGATCCATAACATAAGTAAAATAATTTTTACATTGACCTAGTTTGGACTAAATTAATTTGATTATATGCGGTCAAAATATATGACTAATTAAGATATTTTTTATTATCAATTATTTCTATTTGAATAATTCTGAGTTTTGACCAAAATTTATTTCAAATTAATTTCACAAAGTGAGGTTCAGATTGAAGTAAATCATAAAGGAGCAAGAAGGAAGCAATATAGAGAAGAAGGAGATGGAAGAAAGAGTAAATTATTGTCACTAACCTTTCAATTGATACAAGCACTAATATATAATGTACAAAGAGTAGTTAATTTTTAAACAAAGCTAACTACTAACCATCTAGCTGCTAACTTAGTATATTACCTTTAACATCCTCCTCAAACTTATGCTAGTTGAGTATGCATAAGTATTTCTCTTAAGAGTGTAAACTAAGGTGTACGTAGAGAGTTTCTGAACATATCAACAAGCAAGAACATGTAAAAATTGATTTTCATTTTGTTAGAGAACGTGTTGTAAGGAGAGATCTTGTATGTTCAAAAATATATATGTAAGTCACATAGAATATGTCTCATCCAAGAGAGTTTACAACAGTGTTGATAAGGTTCTGCACTCGACATATGTGTAGGGGTGTGCATAGGATGGGATGAGACGATTTTTGTACTTTTTTGTCCTCATCCCATCCTATGTGGAGGGGAAAAACCGAGTAGGAAGGGACGGGACACAGTTCAGGACGGGACATGACGAGTATTTTGGGTGAAAAATCTTAAGGCTTAAAAATCAAAAGTGGCTTAAAGTTCAAAAGATTAAAAAGTTAAAAATTAAAAAATTAAGGGTTAAAAATAAAAATATTAAGGGTTATAATTGAAAAATTAAGGGTCAAATTAAAAAAAATTGGGTTATTTATAAAACCTAAAATTTTCTTGTGTCCCGTCCCGCCGAAAGTAAAAATCTTGCCCCGTCCCGTCCCGAATCGAGAGGGACGGGATGAGTTTTTCAAGATGGCTACACGACCCTACCTATATGGATGACTTAGTTACTTTGACCTATTTCTTTGCACTCCATTAAAAATTTGGAACCTAGAAAGATAACATAACCAGTGGTGGACCTTCTATCTAAGGGATCATCAGCCTAGTCTGCAACATTAAAAGCTTGGAGATATAACGAACCATGAATGAAGTAGAATCCATGATCAATTGTTTCTATAATATACATCAAATCCTTTTCATAGGAGCAAAATGGGAAGAAATTTAAGAAATGCATGAATTGGCACACTCTTTTCACAATAAAACTTATATCAGGACTTGCCAAAGTGATTAAAGAGAACAAAAAATGCTTGTGTATGGTGTATAAGAATACATCAAACAGTGGAAAACCAACATGACTCTATAAAAGTGATTTTGTGGAACAAGGATACTGATATGGTTTGGCCTCAAGCATACAAGCTTTTAATAAAAGATCCTTGGGAACTTTTGTTGATTTACAAAAAATACCAGTTAGGGAAGACTAAATCTGAAGACCTGTTAATTCCTATTCTTTTCGTAAAGAAGAAGATAGGTTATGGGATTATCTGTTTCCTTAATAAATAATGAACAATCAACTTGTGAACCAATGAAGCCTAGCATGAGAACATGAGAAGTAGATCTACCAAGCCATGCCCTTAGAGCCTGCTTCAAGTCATAAAGTAATTTATGGAGTTTACAAACATGGATATGAAGGATTGATAAAAGTATGAGGTTGTGTTATATAAACTTCTAAAACAATCCGTGCAAATAGACATTTTCAACATCCAATTTCCTTAAGGACCAGCCATAATGTGCAGTTAGTGATGATCAAATTCACACAGTAGGCTTCTTAAACACTAGATTGAAAGTTTTTTCCTAATCAAGTCACGATTGTTGATGAAAGACCTTGGTTACAAGTCTAGCCTTATACCTTGTAATTGTTCCATTAGGATGATATTTATGTAATTATATGTGTATTGAAGTTTGAACCATTAACCTCTCTTTTATAAATCACACTCATTACCAATAGACCAAGACAAATTTCGTTAATATATTGTTTAAAATATATTTTTATTATCTTTTAATAAATTTTATCGAAACTTTATATAATATACTTTTGAGATAAACATATGTAATTAAATAAAAAATAATATTTTTCTTTTAAATGAATATTTAATTTAATAAAAAATAGGTATTAGTTTAATATTCCTAATATTTTTTATTTTGTTAATGAATATGAATTATAAATTACTTATTACTTATTTATTATATTTTTATATTTTATGTGAATATGAATATCACAAGTTTATGAATTTAATAAATAAAATAATTATTTTACTTATTATTAAAAGTTTTTCTATTGTGATCTTAAAATAATAAAATAAAATAATTATAATAAAGCAACATGACTTCCATATAACTTAGTGGTAATTTCTATATTTCATTCACTCCCCATCAAAATTCAAGTCTCCTCATTTGTATTGTTAAAAATTATAACACATTTAAAGGAAAGGACGGACCAGACCATCTCAGGCCCGACTTGTGAGTGTAAGAACCGGTTCAGAGGCTCATTCCGGGCCATCCCAAATTTCAGTGGGCTGACCCGGAACTAGCCCGTGAACCACCTGAAAAAATCTGAAACCAGTTCATGAACTGTCCGGTCCGGCCCGGTTGCCACCTCTCATAACTATGTACAATAAAAGGATAAGATTGAATAGGGAGTTTTATCATTAAACCAGAAGAGATATCAGGAAAGTGACTTATGTCAATATGTGTATAAAGTATTACAATGTGGGATGGACTCTGACTAAGAAAACTAAAAGCAGTATCATGAGTGTGTGTAGATGTTGAACTAGAAGAATTAGTATTTGAAGCTCGAAAGGGAAGCAATGATGAATAAGATAAAGGACTAGATGTAGACACTGAACCATGTGACTAACTAGTAGATTTTCAGTAGTTGGATCATTGCATAACTAACCTATATACTCCAGAGTGAATCCTAAAATTGTACACTGAATGGCTTTCAGTTGAAGTTTATAAGCATTATATGGTTTGAGACAAGTAGCAAGTACACCCAAATATATTAAGATGAGTATAATCAGGTGACTTCCCAAATAGTTTTTCAGAGGCATACAAATGTTGAAGAGTGTGAGTTGACATTCTATTAGTTAAGAACATTGTTGTGGCAAAAGAATAGTGCCAAGATTCAATAGGAAGAGAAGCATTATGAAGTATGGATGTGCATGGTTTGGTTCGATTAGTTAGTATGTAAGATTTATAATTGAACCAATTTGATCGGTTAGCATGTATCCTGAATTGAACCGAGCCAAATCGATTACATTCTAAGAACCGAAACAAAGTTAACCAAAAAAATCGGTTCAGTTCCGTTATTTTAATCGGGTTGAGAGCAAAAATGAAACTAAAGGAAAATGTTCCAGAAATCCCTAAACCAACTGATATGAAAATCCATTAAATCCATAAAAAATACCATAGTTGCCAAACTTCACCCTAAATCCCAAAATTGGTTTCTGTAGATGCAAATAATTTAGGAATACAAGTAAAATTTAAAATAGTAAAACCCTTAAATTATTTTCAATAAAGTTACAAAAAGTTATGACAAGTAAAATCCTTAAATCCAAACAATAAAAATCCATAAATTACTTGATATAGAGATAAGCTATAAATTCCTTGCAAATTATCCATGCGCGTGCTAAGTTATTGCTAGGCATTTTTCTCTTAGTGTTTAGGAATGTTTTCATGAAACTCTTAGACTTGGGAGTCAAGAGATGAAAAGATGGTGAGAGCAAGAGAGATGATACAAATCTACGACTGAAATAGAGTTGCCTTCAGCCTAAAGAAGGAGACACCATGGTAAGCTAGTGTATTCTCCTGATCCATCAGTTTTTAATGTTTGATGAGCGTGTTTCACACTTATATTTTAGATAATTTTAATTTTAATTTTGTTGATTCTTTTATATTTATTATTTGATTTATATTTATTTTTATTTTTATCTTGTAGGTTTGATATTCAATTGCATTTGCGTTGATTTTCAAAGAGTTGAAAGATAAAAATATGGACAAAACGAGAAAAGAACAGAACTGGGCAGAAAGGTCGCAATGCTGGGTACAGAATAGCACGCCAGCGCCAAGGCGCTGGCCTCTCAGCACCACAGCGCTGGTATGCTGGGAGCAGAACAACATGCCAGTGCCGTGGCACTGGCTACTTAGCGTCGCGGCGCTGGCACGCGACTAATGAAGCAGAATGCTAGCGCGATAAAGATTTTTTCTTTCCAATTTCACTCTAATTTTATCCTTATCAAACCCTAATATATAAATATAATATTTTATGTTATTTTGAGAAATATTTCGACATGGGAGGCGGAGAAAAATGATTTTAAGAGAGGAGACGAAGAGGGATACAACTGGGAGACGGATCTCAATTTTAATTTCCTCCGTGAATCTAGTTTTCTTCCAGTTTTCTCTATGTTCGTGAATAATATAAGGATGTTTTCTCATTTTAGTATTTTTTTTTTAAATTTCTTATCTAGGGCTGCGGTGTAGCCAAACCATGATTGTTCTCATTGTCTAATAATATTGTTAGTTTCAGTGTGTATGTGTGACGGGGTGCTTATCACTTTATATTTGAGCGTGCTACATGTTTTTTGAATACTTTCTGATTGATACTCATTGTTTAATAATGTTGTTAGTTTCAGTGTGTCTGTGTGTATGAGGGGGGTTATATTTTATATTTGAGCGTGCTAGATATTTTTTCGAATACTTTCTAATTGATGCTTCTTGTCTAATAACATTTGTTAGTTTCAGTGTGTGTGTGGGGGGAGGGGGGCTTATCACTTTATATCTGAGTGTACTAAATGATTTTGTAATACTTTATGATGGATCCTCCTTGTCTAAAGATAATAATGTTAGTTTCAATGTGTATCTATGCGTGTGTGTGGGGGGGGGGGGGG
>QANY01005643.1:190639-261602 GCA_003255025.1 Datisca glomerata | reverse complement strand
GGTGGGGGGGTTATCACTTCATTGTTTAATAATATTGTTAGTTTCAGTGTCTGTGTATGTGTGTGTGTGTGTATGGGGGCGATTATACTTTGCTGGATGATTTTCAATACTTTTTTATTTAAGAATATATTTATCTTGAATTTATCTCATTGTCATGTTACCGGAACGCACGCGTACTTTACGGGATGCCTATCGCCGAGGATGCCACACATCGCTCTAAAGAAGAGATAATTGAAGAAGTCCTCGGGGAAAATAAAAGTCTTGGACATGGAGCCCTACCCACATCTTCTAAGAAAAAAGTCGAATGAGCCAACCACAAAGCTTACTCGCTTGGGCTAGTGAAAACGGTTTTCTACCTCTTGAAGATGACTCAACAGCAGAAACATGAGATTTAGAATATTTGTTAACCTTTGTAGTTGTAACTTCAAGTTTTAAATACTCTCTTTTTTTATCTTTCTTTAGATACATTTGTACTAAATTCTGTAATGAATGAACTACTACTAATTCGTTACATTACATATATTAATGAATAATATATGCATTTCTTATAAAAATATCGGGTTTGGTAAATTTTCTAACAATATTAATTGCTATTACATGTGTATATGAAAACTAAAAATTAAGTATTTTTTATTCACATTCTGGAAATGTAAAATTTGGTCGCAAAAAATATTTCAAGACAAAAAAATGGTTGCAAAAGAGTTTTGGCGACAGAGAAATATTGGTGGAAAAAAAAGTTTTTGCGATGAAAGGTTTTTTGGTCGCAAAAGCTTTTTGCGATCAACTTTTATGTTCGTCGCTAAAATATTTTGCGACTAGGTTTTTTTTCATCGCAAAATGTCTAACACGACGAGTTTCATTTTTCGTCGCGAAAGACTTTCGCTGACGAAGTGAAAGCGATGAGATTCATGACGAAGATATGTTCATCGCGTTAAACCTTCCACGATCAAATTTAGGGGTTTTAAAAAATTTACTTGCTAAAACTCATGTTTCTTGTAATGCCAAATCAGCTTGATATTGAAATCCAGAAAAAATAGATTATTTTTAAAATTTTGAAGTCCATATGGGTCATTATTATAACGAAAGTATCAATAAAATAATAGTTAAATAATATTTTTAACGTGATTCAGAAATTTATTTACATCTATGGATATTTCATTATATCGAACATTACATGCTCAACATCACACTACAACAATTATGGTCTTTTATAGGATTAAGTTATAGGGTTCATTTTTAAGTCCTGTACAAGACCTGGATAAAGGTACCATTTTACCTTGACCGCTGTAGAAGAAAGGTGTGTTAATAAAAGAGGCGCGGTATTTAAAAATTTTTGACGAAAATGAAGAGAGCAACTTTGAACTCTTCGTTTTTCATCTTTAAGAACAGAGCGCGACTTTGAACTCATTCGTTTTTAATCTTTAAGAATAGAGCGGGTACACAGTACAAGTCTCGGTGATTTTACAAAGAGGTAGGGTTTTTCGATTAGCTTTTCTGTCTCCCCTTCTCTCTCCATCTCTCTCTGCAACAGAGAGGGTTGGACATTCATTTTCGCGCACAAAGCATAGCAGGGAGCTTTGTTTTCTTGGTTCGTTTTTCATGAGAGCAGATGCTTCTCAGCCTTCTCTTTTCTAAAGCTTCTGAATCTGAAACCTAAAGGCCGAAGCTTCTCTTGTTTCGTGTCTATTTTCTCTTCTCTTTCTCGCCTCTCTCTGGCGCTTTCTTACTCTCTGGCCCAATCTATCTCAATAACCATAAGAGATTTTTGTGCGGAAAAGAAATCTGGACTTCTGAGATTCCTCCTTCTTCGTCGGAAAGTCCTTTCGATTGTTTTTTTAAGAAGTCATTTTCTTTGCTGTTGTTGAATATGAGGGTTTGATGTTGTATGTTGAGTTTTGTTAGCATTTTCTTCTCTCTTTTACTTGATTATGTATATTACATCCCCTGTTTTTTTTTTAAGAATTCTTTTATTTTCTTCGTTGCTCTGCTGAAAGTTGGGGTTTCATGAGAGGGAGACTTGCTGTTGGTTCCTGTGATGTTTTTAAACTGTCCGTGCCTTACTTTTCATTGACCGTTTCAATTAATTTATGTTAAACTATGATGGACAGACAATAGGCCTGCCCTTCAACTTTTCTATTTTGAAGTGGGCGATCGCTGCTCGTCAAGTTATTCATGATGCTAAACTACCAGATGGGGTTTCCTTCTATAATATTTATGGAACATCATTTGATACAACTTTGATATCTGGCACGTCAGTGAAATATATATGAATTAGCTTTACTCCTAAGCTTAGACGATGGATTGGTATCCTTAAGACCAATATATGCCTCCGTTATTAAAAATCTTTACCTTTCTTTAATGACTTTTGCCTATACTAATATGTGTTTTTTCTATGCATGGAAAAGTAATTCAGTATCTTGATACAACTTTTAATCTGCATCTGTATTGAAATGTTCGAACACATTGATGATTGTTTACTCCTCTATCTTTAAATTCACCAGAAAGCTGATATTGACACAAGCAGCTGGCATTCTAATTCAGATAATATTTTGAATCTTGACCATTATGGGTCAGGGACATCACCGATTGAGGACTTGTCTGAAGTATACTACTCTACGGTAGTAATTTGATTTGTTTCTAGACATTAAACTTCTCTGATTTTGCATTAGTAGAATGTTGTTGGTTCAATGTAATTAGAGTGTGGCGATCAAAATTTCATTAGTAGAATGCTGTTGGTTCAATGTAATCAAAATTTCTTTACTTACTAGATTGTGAACTCTTGGCATGTTGTACTTGTACAATAGATTTATCAATGTGCAGCAACTCCTGTTGAGTATTTGACCTTTAAGGAGAGATAATTAATTCCATTTTGTTAGTCAATGACACTGTTTCAAGCCTCGTCATTTGTTATCTTAGCTTAGCTATACATTAATAATTCTAACAAAAGTTGCAATCCTAATTAGGTGTAGATTGATAACACTATATCTTTTTTCCTTTTTATGTCCAGTTATTTTCTTACTGTTTTTAGCTTTTTCTCTGCTTTAGTAGTTATTTTCTTGCTGGACTGCTAGTTTACCATTCTGTTGGTATTCTCCATGTTTCACTCATTTAACGTTGATAAAAACCTTTTGTTTGGACATGTCATTGAAGTATGAATAGTTTTGTTGTTGGAATAATATATTTTGGTTTCTCTAGGTAAAAGAATATTGGAACGATTTTTATGACCCATTTTTCATGCTTCACTCATTTCAATATTTTTTGAAGGTTTACATCATAAAAGAATGAAAGGAAAGCTCATTTTATGAGACACTTCTTTTGATTGGAACATGTTGGAAGAGACGTGTCATTAGAATTAATAATCTTTTCGTACGTATATAAGTTAGATTTTAGATGATTTTAAATAGAAACTTATAAAAGATTTATTGATATTTGTGATTTTTATGAAATGATTTGTAAGAATCCGTTCTATTATATATATATATATATATATATATATATATTATTATTTAGAGTTTATTTTTTATTTATGAGTACATTTTAATTTTAGAATGAAAATGTCATTTCTTACATATATATTAAAATTGACATGAGTAGAATTTAATAGCGGTCTATCACTGCTATAAAAAATATTTTAAAATCATCACAAACCTCTCTTTTTCATTTCCATTGCAATTTTTGAATTATTATATGCTGATTTTTGAACTTTTCTTCTACATAGAAATAGAAACAAGTAGAATAGAAACATCTCTTATCTTAATGACACCAGAGGGATATTAGATGAACGGAATTGAGATATAGATGGAATATAATGAAATGAGGCATGCAACAGAGCCAGTACGAAGAAGTTCCGGGAGTTACGAAGAAAACCTCGAGTTATATTGGTTTTAGGTTGAGAACGGAAATTGAATTATATGAGATCTAATTTCTTATTGTTTCTCTGTAGCTCAATGATAGAGCGGTTGGTTGTTAACCGATTGGTCCAACCTAAAAATCTTTTATAAGGACAAAACCATATAGAAGACTTGTTTTTTTATTGGGGCAGAAAACCTTATAAAATACTAGATTTGTATAGAACACCAGACTTTTTACAAGGGACAAAGACATAAAAGATTTTATTTATTATAGGGGCAAAGACCGTTATAAAAGATCTGAGCCTCTATAAAAAGTCAGGTCTTTTACAGAGGTTCTTAAACGTTACGAAAAATCTCGAACCTATTATAACGCTCAGAGAATCAAGATTTTCCGGAACACTGTAAAAAGTCTTTCACATAGATTTTTACCCTCTATAAAAGTCATTTTCTATTATAGTGTCAACTCAACTATCTAATTCAAAACTCATTACACTCAAATATCAACTCAATACACAAACCATACCTTATAAAATCATGACTAACACATTAGATAAAAGACAACACTCTCGATCAGACTTAGAACAATTCATTAACTTGAAAACACCAAATTTCAACAGCCATTAATTTATGAACCGAACCAATATTTCTAATTGAGTGTATCTTCAAAAGTCAAAAATAGTAAGCAAAGCCAGCTAAAAAGGCCTCTTCTAATCAGTTATATACTGGATCAGGAGACCTTGTACGTCTTAATCGGTCAAAGTTTACATGCACGGTCCTGCTCCGCGTGAGAGACAGATACAAAATCTTTTGTCTATTTCAACTATTTAATTTATATAACAAATAAATATGATTAAAAAACGAATTTAGTTTAAACAGATTCATTAGAACAAATAATTACTTGCAATTAATTCTTTTACCTCAACAAATTTTACCTTTTAGGGTCATTTAGAGATTGAAACTTTTATTATTTTTTCTCTCCTCCGCATTCTCTTTTTTCTCTCATTCTAGTGTTTACTCTTACTGTTAAACATATGATAGCTTAATTATTATTTTAAACATCTCATCAGTTAAATACATTGAAAATGTCGAACAAAGATATTCACCATATAGCTCTGATTTTTTATGGTTATGTTTTTTTTTAAATATAATGATAATGTTTTTTAGTTCTTCAATTACTTGTGAGATTCGGATTAACACAAAAATATAAATGTTACTGTAAAAGATTTTTCCCATCCCTTCAAGATTAGGAGGAAAATCTATTGATAAAAATAAATTTACCTAAGTTTTAATGAGATGGAGATAGATTATGATAATAAAAAATTATAAGGAATAAATGCACTGGGTCCTTTCTATCTGGATTGTCTTTTTTAAAAACTTGTCATTTTTTATTGAATACATTAACTTTATAAAGACTTCTCTAATGGCATGAGTTTGATTAAAATAATAAAATATAAGATGAGACACTCATCAAACCTAAGGATAACACATGTTCGTGGGGATTCTCTCTACTCCCTATAGGTTGTTTTCTCTTCCTTATTTAACATTTATCTCACTCAGCCACCCATCAATCACTACTACATGACGATTTCCTGTGGTTCCAAGTCAATCAGTCAGAGCCACTTGGTGGCCTACCAACATGTCTTGTCCGGGTCGTTTTAGCTTACCTAATTAATCACGACCACTTGATTGTCGGTTAGAAACCCTTTTCCTGTTCTAATGTTTTGTCCCGTCCTTAAGGTGATGACTCCATTCTCGAGACGTCGATTCTTGTGTTTGAAGTGATGATCTTCCGTTCTCGAGTCGTCGGTTCCCGTCCTTGAAGTGATGATCTCTCGTTCTCGAATCGTCGATTTCCATCCTTGAAGTGATGATCCTGCGTTTATGAAATATCTCGTGACTTCAGTCTGCCACTCGTTTATGCTTTTCAACGCTTTCCGCGAGTCTTGGGTAGGTCCTTTTGTCCACGTGGCAGTGAACATTTTTTACTTGTTCAGTTACTATTTACTAACACTAAAATGTCACATTCAACAAAACTAGTATAGTGTTCTATTTCTTAACTGTATATAATTAGTTAGCTTCCTTGTTATTACTTAGTTGGTTTTAATCCTATGTGGCTTTAGGTTAGCGTCTTGACCTAATTGTTTGTGGCTTTATTTTTTCTTTGTTAAAAAGAACTGCATTATACAATCAATAAGAGTCTACAATCTTTGCAACATTAAAGGGAAAATGACGAACAACTACACAATTAGTACGATCTAAAGAGCCGATCATGCGCTTCACCATTGTTAGATCTAGGAACATAAATAAAATTTACATTGTCAAAACTATTTCTAACAAAAAGACTATCATGAATAAGGGACTCTAGATCTCCATCCTTGCTGCAGGAAGTATTCATCATATTAATTTGACGTACGTTGCATGGTTTTATCTGTTGGTTAATAGAAAGATTTTATGGTTTATTCTTTTTGCTATCTTCTTTCTTCGTTTGCCTTCATTCTTCTTCTTCTACCCTCTGCAACTCTTCTTGTACTTCTTTCTCTCTCTTACTATCCTTTCCTTTATCTCTTCATGGTATCAGAGCCATAAAGACTCACGTTAATAATGGCTTACGTTTCTTCTACCACCACTGGCAACACCACTCGTGAAATTGTTTGAACAACAATGAATATCATTTTCACTCCCCTATCTTTCTTTTTTCAAACATCTATAATCTCATCTCCATATGCCTCGACTCTTCAAATTTCATTCCATATTCAAATCTTACTCTCTGTTCGGGTATATTGATGGATCTACACCATGCCCTCAACAAATTTCTCTCCAATGACGAAGGAGAACTTACTATGAAACTGAACCCAAAATTCAATCTTCAGATCTCTCTAGATCAAGCTTTTATCACCCTTATTAACGCCATTTTATCTCCAATGACTTTGTCGTATGTAATAGGCTGCCAGACATCCAAAGAAGTCTAGAACTGCATTGAAAGGAGATTTTCCTCCATCACAAGATCGAACATACTCCAGCTTAAATCTGATCTTCAATCTGTGACCAAGAAGAGTAATGAAAATCTTGACTCATACATCCAAAGAACCAAGGAGCTGAAAGATAAGCTCGCTATTGTGTATATCACCATCGAAGATGAAGATATCCTTTAGCTACACTTTCAATGAGCTTCCTAGAGAATACAATGTGCTAAGAACTTCAATTCGGATAAGGGTTGAATCTTTGACTCTTGAAGAACTCCATGTTCTTCTCAAGTCAGAGGAGCAATTTCTGGAATCCTAGAACAAGAAACATGAAAATATGTATCAACAAACTGCTCTTGTGGCTGCTCAAAATACAACCTACTTTTAAGGTAACAACAATAGAAGGAGAAACTTTAATTCCTTTTGAGGTGGTGGCAGATTCAATAATGGTAGATTTAACTTTAGCAGAGACAAACATTTCTTCAATCCAAGGCATATGCATTCTTGGTGCTCCTCCTTCGTCTTTGTCATCTCAACCCTCTTTCAAAGGTGGTATCAATTACAATCAAGTTGTTTCATTCACTAATCAAGGCTCCAAATTCATTGTCAAATCTGTCAGAAGCCAGACCATTATGCGGTTGATTGTTACGACATGATGAACTTTGCTTATCAGGGCAAGAATTCTCCTGCCACCCTTGCTGCCCTGGCCACCATGTCCTCCCCACCTTCATATTCTAGATTCTCAAGTCTGGTTATCTGATACTGAGTGTAATTCTCACCTAACACTTAAGCTAAGTAATCTCTTCTCTCCTTCTGAATACAGTGGTATAGGTAATGTGGCTATAGGCAATGGACAAGTCTTACCAGTTACTCACTTGCTCAAGCGTCCTTCACACTTCTTCTCATTCTTTAAACATGCCTAAATTACTTTGTGTCCCTAATCTGTCCACTAATCTATTTTCTGTATATAAATGCTGCAAAGATAATAACTGTACCTTTTATGGTTAATGCATGATTTTATCTATTGGTTAATAGAAAGATTGTATGGTTTATTCTTCTTGTTGTCTTCTTTCTTCGTTTGCTTTCCTTCTCCTTCTACCCTCTTCAACTCTTCTTGCGCTTCTTTCTCTCTCTCTTTCTATCCTTTCCTTTATCTCTTCATTATTATCAAGAGTTTGGTCAAATATTAATTAAAGTAGTTTCTTGGTAGTGGTCTCCATCTAATCCGAATGATGCGTGTTTCGAAGAATAATTAATAGATGTATATATACTTTTCAAATGGAAAAAGATGTAGAAAGGTATGCTATGGCAAAATAAATTTGTTTTTTAGTTAAAATTTTTCATTATTCTTTAAACATGCTGTAATTAATTAAATTTACGCCAACAAAATTGTCCTTGGCATGTGGCATGTTGCATAAGGGGTTCTACATATTTTAATATACTTCTTCTCGATCTTTTTCCTTTTTCTTAGTAAATCTATTCATATTATATATGCTCTAAGCGCAAAAATATGAGTCTTTTAAAGCAAGAACTCAATTAATGTTCACCAAGAACATGGCTTATTTTGTCAAAGCACAAGAACATGGCTTTTTTTGTCAAAGCACAAGAACATGGTTTGAAACATTGAGAATCAGAGGAGAAATAATAAGAGAGCTAAAGTACCAACGAAAATAAGAAGAGAACTTAATTAGGCTCTTTTAGCATATTCTACTTTCATATATAAAGAATATATATAGACAGTTGAAGGAATTAAAGATATTATTATATAGTAAACTTTTAAGGTTTTACGTTGTGATAGCAGAAATTGCTGCCTGGAGGTTTTGTAAATTTGCTCTCTAGCAAGATCGTGTGGTCAAATCACACGGTTGGTACACAATTATAATTCACTGACTATAAATTCTTAGTTGCATGGTTGAGTTTACTTAAATACGACGAGATTTTAGCATCTAATTCTATACCCAAATACTTTTATAAATGAGAAGGATTTGAAATTTTTCTATCATTCAAAAAATGTCTAAGATATTTGACAGTCAAGTTCGACGTTTCTAATATAAATTAGGTGAATTAGCAAAGCTTAATAGTTTCTAATATAATTATGTAAAAGAGAAAAGTCCAAGATATATGCGAACTCAGAGGTCAACATATATCTAATATAATTAAGCACCAATTATCATTTTTTTGTAGATAACAAATACAGGAACACTTTATAGTTTTCAATGTATTTCCATTGAACCAAGAAATTCAAAGTAACAACTACACTTTCGGTTTGATCAACAACGTATTAAAATTAGAAGGAAAACAAGAATGGACAACTAACTTAGTTATTCCATCTGTTAATTAATAGCAGAACACATTTTACGAATTTCGCCATCAACGCCGGTCTTCACACCAATATTACTCATTTTCACCATTGATCTTCCGAATTCGACATTGAACGTCAACCCCGCCAAGCCTCTGATGCCCAAAAATCGCCGAACGAAAGTTTGGGTAGATGCATCGGTCCATAACCTCTGATCGGATTCGAGTACTCCACGGCCATCACGTAAATTAGCAAAGAAGGAATTATCAAATCTGTTGGGGCTACCTGTGTCAAGTGCAACTCTCCTTGAGGCGTCACCGTTTTGTGGGCAAAGTGCCTGAAGTTGAGGAAGGAATGAAGAGGCAACTGATGGATCACTTGTTCTAGAAGAAGTGTTGTATAGCCTATAGCTGAAGAATTGGCATGCTGAAGTTCCAATTGTATGCCCACCTACAAAAATGTAATGATCATATATGTGAGTTCCAATAGTCATTTCGTTCCTTTACACCAGCCCGATATCGTTTACAATCAAATATCACATCAATTTTGTGGTGATAATGATTTGTTTCAAATAGAAATTTTATAGCTAGAATATATATATATATAAATGTACAAAGTTGACCTAGCTTTATACCTTTTTTTGTTCATTATTGGATACTCCTGTTGTGTTTTTGGAGACATGCTAACCAGAGTGTACAATCTTTTCTCACTGTGGTCAAACTTGCTATAATAATACTATTTCGATATATAAGAAGAAACTTACCAACAAGGGTAACAAGATCTTGTGTGTTTAGACCTAAGTCTGTGAACTTTTGCTTTTGGACGTCCACGGAGTCTGTGAAGCCAGGCAAATTAGATGCGTCTGATGCCAAAGAGACACGTCCATCTCTTCGTCCAGTAGGCACTTGCCAACTTGGTCCGTTCGTCTGCAACATAATTCCATAATTTACGCTATTTAGTTATCTTGGATGTAATCCATTACGACATGAAGTGAGAAAAAAACAGAATTTAATCTATTAAACGTTTTTTTATGCATATGCTACGTAAATTTTTGAATAGTAATAATTATAATTACCACAACAACAGAATCACGGGCAGCAAGGGCGAGAATATCAGCGCATGAAACGACACCAGGGCAAGTGGCTTCAAGCTGAGTTTTGGCATCGTCAATAACATCATAACCTCTAAGCAAACGATTAGGAGGTGCTGTTTTTTCAGTGCCAGCACCATCAATGAGAATAGAACCATCACAACCTTGAACAAAGCAATCATGGAAATGCATTCTCAATAAGCCAGGAGCGATGGTTGGATCAGACTGAAAATGAGACTGAACCGTTGATCTCACAATAGATTCAACTCTAGGACATGAAGTTGAATAGAACCCAACTCTTGTGCCTTGCCCATTAACAAATGCAGCAACAAATGAAAGCAAAATAAAAATCAAACTACATGTTGTTTTGGAGAAATTGGCTTCCATTGTTTCTAAAATGCTAGGGGTTTCTTTGAGTTTACTTGAATTAAGTTGTAAGTAGAATGTGGAAGTGATGAGCAATATAGGCAAAGTGAGGGAGTACTTATAGAGTAAAAGGGTCAAAGTTGGTGGAAACAAGTAAGCAAAGCCGGCTAAGAAAAGGACATTAATTTATAATAAGTGAGGAGAGAAATATTCAAAGGAAGAAGTGGGATATGAGTTGGGATACAATAGTTTCCTTTGTCTTCTTTGGGGTGAAGATTTTGGATGCTTATATTCCCGCGTGAAGATCTAAATTTAATTATTTAGAGAATTTCTTTCTCTCTCTTAGGAAAATTTCTAGTATCTTTTCATAAATGATAAAATTTTGGGTTAATTACAATTTTGGTGCATGAACTTTAGAAATAATTCTAAGTTGTCCCTGATTTTTTTTCGTAATATTAATGCCTTTAACTCTCACTTTTATCTCCTTTTAGTCCTTCCTTCAATGATTCATGATTCTCTTCGTTTATCACTCGTAAATATACGAAAATGTTTGTTTACAAGGATGATAAGATGGAAGTAAAAGATAAAAAGCATGTTTTTAAGACATTAGACATATGTTTTTATTTTTATTCAGTGTTTTTTTTTTAATTCTATGTCATCATTGAACATGGATAATTAAAGCTGATCCCACGAAAGCATGATGGGGAATAGTCGAATTTGCAATGTTGACAGATCTGAAGAGGCTGATCTGGAGTTGCTGAGGCAAAACATGGAAGTACAAGAGTTACCTAGGAAGCCACACAAGCCAGAGAAATCAATCAAAGCAGGCAACGATCATCATGACTGTTAGATTCATCACACTACATCCAACGATCTGAATTTAAATAGTTGTTAACACTGATAAACAAGACTCGGTCATTAACCTAAAAGATGAAGTAAATCTCAGAAGATAAGCTTCATCTTGAAGAATATTTCATTTATTCTTGATGTATTTCGGGAATGTAGTTGTACTGTAAGCCTATAAATACATGCCGAATTGTGAACAAAAATGATATATATCGAATTTAAGCCAGCGAAATATACATACTTCCATACTTATTCTTTTTGCCCTCATTATTTTCTAATGTGAGGCAAAAATTCCTTTACAATCATTCGTGTTAGTAAATACCAACGAAAGCTTGATGAAAGCTTGCTTTTTATATGTTTTAATGTAAAAAATTGACTACAAACATATATATTGGGATGTAAAGTAAAACAATGATTTTAAGTTTTCACAAAATGAGATGCCTGACTTCTTAGTTATTTTAATTTTAAATATTCTGTCCATAAATTTGTACTACACGACTTTATCTATTTGATTTTATCCATAACTTTGACAATCAATATGTGTTCCCTTGTCATGGACAAAGCTAATCATGTAATGATTAGGAAAATAATGAATAGAGAGACTAGTAGTAAAGCAACTTATATCACAAGTGCATATATGTGTTTTCTTAAATTAGAAACCCTAGAAATTAGTAGCTTCTACAAAGTAAAAAAGTTTATATATTTTATTCGAATCCTAGTCTACTAACATTAGACACTTCTTGGGGTAAAAAGCCTGTACTAAGTATCCAACATATTTATGATATGTTTTACTTGCATTTATAATCAGATGAAGTTTACAATCATTTGTCCAAGAAATTAGATAAACAAATCAGTAATCAGAATCTAGAATCAGATTAATGTGTTTATCAACTGTCAGGAATCATAATCACGAATTAGATTATTTGAAATAAGAATGAGGATTTATGTTTACTGATCAAAGAATTACAATCAAACTATATGACATTACTAAAATTTTCTATTCAGAAAAATAAGCATAATTAATCTCAATGCTATAGGGTATTGACGACATATTGAAATTTTCATAGTCCATTCCAATTGAATCAGAAATGTTGAATCTTACTACTAACTATTTTATAAGGAATCTCAAACCAAACAGTCAATGAAATTAATTTTAATAAAAATTGAATGACGCACTTAGAATTAAATTCTAATTTCATAAGAAACAATTGAAATGAAAATTTAAAATCAGATTCAGTAGAATCTCTTTCAAAACGAATCAAATAAACGTGCCATTAGGGTCTTGGTAAAAAAAATGTTTGAAATACTTCACAACAATATAAATGAGATAAAGATGTGTTGTAGTGAGTGTCATCCAACACATTTGTGATTATTGAAAAAAACCATTCACGATACGTAAGCATCACAAAAATAGGCCAGTTACCATAAAGGCAGGTGTGGTAGAACTTTTCCAATGTGTCATAAATCAGAAAGCAAAAATTTGCCAAACCAAAGTCAACCTCTAAAGATCATATCAAAGTTTCCAAAGAAAGTTGTTTAGAGAAACCAACCCACTCCACTTGTGTGTATGAAAAGTCTCCATGCACAAAACCTTTGAGACCATCCATTTGAATTTGTCCTATCATATCTTAAATAAATAGTTCTTTCAAAAATAATTTACCTAATTTTTGTTTGATATTACCAATCCATGTTCTCTATTTTATCCAATGTGTCTAAATCATGCGCATTTTCAAAATAATTTATCCAATGTACATTTTTCAATATTTTCACCACGTTGATCAAAACATTAATATTCTAACTAACTAAAAATATATATAGTATTGATAATATTTTTATAGCACTCCAATTTAATTAGATTAATTTTATATCCAATCATCGATCTTATTTATTAATAATCTCAGTGGATAAAAAGGAAAGTGTACGGCTAGAAGTATTATTCACTTTGAGTATTTACACCATAAGCAACATGCATCACTATTTTTATTCATTTGGACCAACCTAAACGACGTCTACAACTACGAAGTATCAGTGTTGTCTTATAAGCACATCTCATACATCTGAATCCATAGTCGATGTTTAGTTTTCACCTCAGTAAAAGTATGATCTTAACTCTGATACTATGTAAGATGCGCATGACTCAATTGAAAGTAATTTTCTCTTTCGATAATATTACAATTAAGCAACATGCCTCACGGATTCTTCCTTTTAGATCCAACCCAAAAGAGGTCTCAAACTTAGTATTTGTTTGTGCAGCTTCTTTATATACACATCCTAAACACGGTGTGATAACATGGAAGTTTCATAAATATAATAGCACTATCTTACCAAATAAAATCACATACACTACCTTGGATAGTGACTACCAAAATCAGCAAAAATAAATAAATAAATAAAATCACTTGAATTACCTTGGACAGTGACTAACAAAATTAGCAAAATAGTGGGGTGTCGTAATTTACCATATCTGATTAGGAAATAAGTGCAGGTGAACTGTTAATGGAGTTGGTAAAGGTCTTTATCAGAATCCCTAAGACCATTTTTTGACAGCTGATTTTTGTTTGATTTTTATATGAATCCCCGGCGATTACAGATCATAATTAATCCTACTCTCAAGTTGTGAATGTTTACCAAATTTACTTGTCTTATTTAGAAGGTTTAATGGAATTTTTTCCTCAGAGTTTTGCAAAATTTTGAATTTTCCTTTAATTTCTTGTTTTACATTGTTTAATTCGTGGTTGCATATGTAAATGCCATTTGGCAGCATTTTTTCAAAACACCTCGTGTAAAGGCTATATAACACAGGTAAATATTTTAGATTTGCTGAATTTATTATATGCTATAACAAAATTGTTGGAAATTTATGATTAACATCAGCTAACACAAATCATAAAGGACCTAAAGTTAAATAAATTGAAACAAGTCTCGTATGTGCTCGAAGAGAAGTTTGGGGTGTTTTGTGTGGTAATTGGGTATGTAACGTGCCAGCGTTTGGAGTATCTAATGGGTGTGACTGGTTATAACAGTCTAAAAAAGGCTTTGGGCGGCTAGAATTGGTCCACCACAGAGATGTTTGACCAACTAGTGCGATCTAGAACATAGATATGCATTGATTTTGATTGATGAAAACTAAAGAATGTTACCCTATTGGAAGGAGGACACCTATAAAAACTGTTTAAGCTCCCCTTTAAATAACATTTCTAGTCTAATTACCAAACTCATACTGGGAATTTGCAGAAATCATTCGTTCAATGTTAGCGAATGCTAGCTATATTAATTTTCTGTAAAAGTGTTGTATCTTGGGACCGGAGATGATCACCATATTGTGGATGTACGGGTAAAATTGACTTAATGAGATTTACCTTTGGCATATCTCACTTACTTTTCAGAATTAAATTTACTAAAATGGCTAATCTTTTTAGAAATATCAGTATTGGATTATACTCATAAGCTGATAAGAGTAGAGAAGAAACAGAAGATAAGAAAGAAGGGAATAAGAAGTGACATAAGAAGAAAGAACACAAGAAGAAGAAGAATGAGGCTTCAAGATGATAACCACGATACGTTCATTAAACCATTCATATTGCTTATATACATTGTGTTATCAATTAAGCAATAACTGATATAGGCAGTTAGTAAACCATATTACTATAAGCTAACCAATACTCTTAACATCCCCCTCAAACCATGCACTCTGGAGAAAGCATGAGTTTATCTATAAGAGATTTGGTAAACATGTATGCAATCTGAAACTCAGTGTTGACATGACTGATTTAGAGACCCTTTTTCACAACTCTTTCTCTTACAAAGTGATAATCAATTTCTGCATGCTTTGTCCTTGCATGAATAATAGGATTTGACGCCAAAACTATAGTAGAGGTGTTGGGCACACCAAAGAGTAGGTGGTGTATTGAGAAAAATATGCAGATCACACAACAATTACTTTAACCAAGCAAGTTCTGCAGCAATGTTGGCCGAAGCGTTGTATGCAGATTCTGTTGAGGATCTGACTACCGTTGATTTCTTTTTAGTACACCATGAGACGATATTTGAGCCTAGGAACATAATAAATCCAGTAGCTAACCTTCTATTTGAAGGATCTCCTGCTCAATCAGGATATGTGAATGTATAAAGATGAATTTGACCAGGTTTGAATTATATACCATTGCTCAAAGTACCAGAAATATATCTCAGTATTTGTTTGACAGCAGTAAAGTGTATTATTGTTGGAACATGCATGAATTGGTGAACTGTATTCACAAAAAATGCAATGTCTGGCCTAATGAATGTAAGATACTGAAGTGCACTTACTATGCTTCTATATAAAGTCATATCTAATAAGGGAGATCCACTATGAGAAGACAGTGGTGGTTTGGTGCAGCAAGGAGAATTACAAAGTTTTTCCAAACTCATACTAGCTTTGAGAAGTATGTCTTAAGCATAATTCTGTTGGTTTATAAAGATACCTTGCTGTGAATAACGAACCTTGATCCCCAAGAAGTACCTTAACTTTCAAAACTTTTGTCATGTCAAACTTTTGTTGCAACAATAAAATAAGTTGTTCTATATAAGAAGGAACAATTCAGTAAGAACAATGTCATCTACATACAATAGAAGGTAGGTGACTGAAGTGCCAGATTTTCTAACAAACAGAGATGGATCATATAGAGATGCTAAGAATCCCAAGGTGGCTAAGTGTGTTGTTTACCTGTCAAACCAGGCTCTTAGTACCTGTTTTGTAATCTTTATAGTGATTTGTTAAGTTTGCACAAACATAGTTTGTAAAACTTTTACTTACAAAATCAGGTGTTGGCTCATATACACCTCATCTTGAAGAAATTCATGCAATAACACATTTTTGAAATCTAGTTGTCTTAAATTCCATCCAGACTGAGTCGTTAAAGACAAAATAACTCTTATTGTTGGCTTCTTAACTACAAGACTAAATGTTTCCTTATAATCAAGTCCAACCTCTAAATGGTATCCCTTGACAACAAGTTTGGCTATATGTAAAGCAATCAGGGTTATATTTGAGCCTGTAAACCTATTTACTACCCACTAGATTTTTGTTTAGTGGCAATGGGACAAGTGGCCAGGTATTTTGAGAAAGCAAGGAACTATACCCCTATTCTATAGCTTTAGACCAGTGTGGACTTTTTGAAGCTGAAGAGTATATGGTAGGTTTAAGAGAGGGTGAAATGGATTGAGTTGAAGTTTGGAAGGCTTTCCTTTTTTATGGTCTGGATCTAGTTCTCATAGGATGTTGGTTTAAATGTGGAATTAGACTTGTAGCAGTATTAGGCTCTATGGTAACAGACGATTGAGGTAATTTAAGTCAATGAATAAGGAGCTAGGGATATCATGAGAGGAATGTGGAAAATTATTAAGATGCAAAGGGTTGGACTTTACACTATTTGACAATTCTGCAGAAGAATTAGGAATTTGACTATGTGAATGGTTATATATGTTGGTGAACATTCAAATCTATGTAAAACATAAGTGAAAGAAGGACTAGAAGCATGTGTATCATTTTTAACACTTACAGAAGAATTCATAACAGACGAGGGCAGAAAAGTAGACATAAAGTAAGTGTCATCATGCTGTTTTAAGATAGGTGGAGAGGATGCACCGATAGTCTTGCTAGTTAATGGTGATATGAAAACTTAATTTCATCAAAGATAATATGCTTAGATATGTAAAAAAGTTTCATTTTTTTATCAAAGCACAAATAGCCTTTGCATACAACAGCATATCCTAGAAACACTTAATTAGCAGTTTTATATTGGAGTTTGCTAGAAGTATAAGGTTTTAATAAGGGATAGCATATACACCTAAAAATTTTGAGGTGTGCATATTCAGGAAGCTTTATATATAGTTTTTCAAAATGAGAGAGATTATCGAGAGAAGAAGAAGACATTCTATTTATAAGAAAGACAGAGGTTGAAAAGGCATGAAACCAGAATCCTAAAGGTAAAGAATCATGATGAAGCATGGAAAAGGTTGTTTCTACAACATGCCTATGCATTCTTTCTGCTATACCGTTCTACTATGAGGTATATTGGCAAGATTTCTGAAGCATAATCCCATTTGCTTGGAGGAAATGTTTCAAAATAATGTTAGAGTATTCACCTTCGCCGTCTGTTCTCAAAGTTTTAATTTTGGTTGAAAATTGGTTTTGTATGAGCTTTAAATCTTTGAAATGCAGAGAAAACTTCGAATTTTGCCTTTAAAGGAAAGACTCAACAAATCTAGAGAAGCCATCAACAAAAGAGAGGTAGTATTTATATCCAAAATTTGATACAATGGGTGAGGAACCCCATACATCTGAACGTACAAGTTCTAAGACAAAATTTGAAACAAAATTTGACTGTTTAAAGGGAAGTTTAGCCATTTTGCTATTCATACACTGTCACTGATACAAGAACTAGAAACTAAACTACTAGGTAATTATGTTTTGTCTAATATTTGCATCACAATAGCATCTGATGCATGTCCTAGTCTAGCATGCCAATTGTGTGTGAAATCTTAGTTCCCAAGTAAGCTACTAGTGCAATTGAATTTTTTGGTGCAAAAATGGAAGAAGGGATTGGATATAATCCATATTCACTCAGCTTGATATAGGATTATACCTTTGGCTTTGTCCTGGATAACAAAAAAATTTACATCCAAGATAAATATGCAATCATTCTCTAGGTAGATTGATACACTGACAAAAGATTTGAAGAACTTTTCAGCACGCAAAGAATTTGACATGTTAAAAGAGTTGGACTTAGTAATTAAAGAGCCTGAACCTGAATGAGATATAGGAAGATTGTGTCCATTTACCACTACTGTGTTGTCATCACCATGATATTCAGATGAGTAAAATAAGTTTCTAATGTCTGGTGTAATGTGAGTGTTGCACCCAGAATTTGTAAGCCAAGTTTGTGTGTTTGCGTTGTCTGATGCAGGCTGTGATGTTATGGCTATTATTGCAACAAGTTATGCTGGAGGGTTCTTGCCTTGGTAAGAAAAATTCATTTTATGAAAACAAACAATTGCACTATGTCCAGGTTTTGGATAGATTTGGAAACTCATTCTTGCACCCATATTTCAATTGTTGCTGAAATGTCCATTGACTACAAGAGGGTTGCCAAGAATTAAGGGCAAAGACCCTCTAAATATTTCTTTATTTTCTCTGACTTGATAAACTTTCCACCTCTACCAAATTGACTTGTTTGTGCAACATATAATGCATTTTACTAAAAAAAGGTTTTCATGCTCTTTGTTTTGAGAAGCTGATGAGTGTGTTTCACACCCACATTTTAGATAATTTTAACTTTAATTTTATTGGTTCTTTGATTTTTATTATTTTCTTTATGTTTGTTTTACTTTTATTTTTGTAGGTAAGATAATCTAGTGCATTTGGATTGATTTGAAAAGACTAGAAGGAAAAAATGAGGATAAATAATGAAAATGACGGACCTGGGCAGTTTGGGCAGCGACGCGATGCTAGCTTCCACCATCGCGACGCTGGCGTGATTCTAAATTTCTTTCATGATTATTTTGCTTCAATATTATCCTTACCAAAACCTAGTATATAAACAAAATAGTTTAGGATTTTTGGGGACGACTCTTTAGACGTGGGAGGCAGAGAGGAGAGCTTTTTGGAGGGGAAACAAAGATAGATCAAACCGGAAGAAGGATCTCAACTTCAATTCATTCTCAAATCTAGTTGTTCTTCTCTTTTCCTCCACGTTCATGAATATTATTAGGATGTTTTCTTATTCTACTATGTTCTAATTTTCATATCTAGGGCCAAGACGTAGTCAAACTATGATTGTTCATATATTATGATTTTCAATTCAATCGATCTGAATTCAGTATTATTGAGTGTTATAATCTGTTCTTAATGATTGTGATCATGTTGCCAACTATTGCATAATTTCGAATTTATTTTGAGACTGAGAAGTGATGATTAAATATGCTCTATGTTTATAACAACATTAGAATTTCATAAGTTAGAGATAATTATGGATCTAGTGTAGTAATTATAATTCTTGTATTTAATGAGTTTCAATTTATTTAATCTTGATAGAGATGTGTGATTAGTTTTTTTATTTATTTTTATCGATGATTGAGAAAAATTGATAATTACATTAGAGAAATTCGCTACCAATAATTTGATAAACCCTAGAGCCTTTAACTATATCAAATCTTTATCAGTTTAGTTTAATTAAAATTTTAGCTTAATTAAAACTTCCAACTTCTTCGTCATTCTCAATTAGAATTAAGGTGTACTTGATTTCAATACTTGATATCAATCACTCTTGTGGATGATACTATATTTCATAGAATTTTATTACTTGACAATGATGGTGTACACTTGCACTCTAGAAAAATCATAACAAGTTTTTGGCGCCGTTGCCGGGGATTGATTTTTTTTATTAATATTGAAGTTACATATCCTTTATTTTACTTCTAATCTTATTTTTTTATTTACAACTGTTTAATATTTTGAATTTTCACGCGTTTTCTAAGATGTATGAGAAAATTTGGAAGCGAAAATTTTACTTCCTTAAATTTGGAGATTGAGCAAACTTATCGTTGTAATAGAAAAGTGAGGAGGGAAGCCTCTAAACAACCTTAAGAAACCATGGACGATATCATAGAAAATCCTGAAATTATGAACAATCAAAATAACCGGGCGATTCGAGACTGTGCTATGCCAATGGTCAATTAGGCCATGTCTGCCATTCAATGCCATGTTATAAATGCCAACAATTTTGAGTTTAAGCTGGCTATCTTTCACATGGTGCAAGCAAATCAGTTCAGTGGTCCGCCTAATGATGATCTAAATGTTCACATAGTAACTTTTCTTGAAATTTGTGAGACATTCAATCACAACAATGTCTCAACTGATGCAATTAGGATGAGATTATTCCCATTTTCACTTCGAGATAAGGCTAAGAGTTGGTTGAACTCTTTGCCCGCTGGATCAATCACCACTTGGAGTGGACTGTCTGAGAAAGTTTTGGCAAAATTCTTTCCACTAGCTAAAACAACCAAGATGAGGAATTAGATCACAACCTTTATGCAATATGATATGAAGTCTCTTTATGAATCTTGGGAGAGGTTTAAAGATATATTGAGAGGGTTCCTCATCATGGACTCCCTGGATGACTACAAGTTCAAACTTTCTATAATGAGTTAGTGAATTCAACGAGGACAATAGTGGATACAGTAGCAGGAGGAGCTTTAATGAGAAAAAATCATGTCCAAGTGATTGAGCTCATGATGTCAATGGCTGCTAATGGACCTCATCTTAAAACTGCTAATGCCTATCAATGGAGAGCAACGAACTGAGAAATATTCATGGAGTTCATGAAGTCGATGCTCTTACTTGTCTTATTGCTCAAATACCTACACTGTCCAAGCAATTGAACTCTTTTACAGTCAATGTTAGTGCTATTCATGTTTCACGGGAAGTTTGTAATTTGTGCAATGGACCTCATCTTAGTACTGAATGTCAAGCAAAAATTGAACAAGCAGTTTTCTAAGTTTCTTGATGTGTTCAGCAAAAAATGAACATCCATTTTGTCGATGCTTTGGAACAAATGTCGAGCTATATGAAATTCATGAAGGAAATTCCCTCGAACATGAGAAAGTTAGAGGAGTATGAGATAATTTCACTTACTAAAGTGTGTAGTGCTATCTCGCAAAATAAATTGGCTCTGAAGCTAAATGATGCTGTGAGTTTTACTATTCCTTGCACCATTGGGGCTTCAAATTTTGAAAAGGCTCTATGTGATCTTGGAGTTGATATCAATTTGATGCGATATTCAGTTTACAAGAAGCTAGGTCTCAGAGAAGCTAAGTCCACGACGGTATCCTTACAGTTAGCTGACCGATCTATCAGATATCCATGGAGAATAATTGAGGACGTCTTGGTAAAGGTGGATAAATCTATTTTCCTAGCTGATTTTATTGTACTTGACATAGAGGAAAACTAAAAAAATCCAATTATTCTTGGTAGGCCATTCGTAGCTACGGGAAGAACTCTTATTGATGTGCAAATGGAGAACTTATTTTGAGAGTGCAAGACGATCAAGTAACTTTCAATGTCTTCAAAGAAATCAAACACCCAAATGATATAAATAATTGTTTGCATGTGGATAATGCAGAATTGGGAGAAGGTAAACCTAGGCATCTACCATCTATTGAAAAATCACCGGTGTTAGACCTCCGCCTTCGGTACACCTTTATGGGAGAAGCATCCGCTCTGCCTGTCATTATCTCTGCTTCGTTAAATGGTGAACAAGAAGACAAGCTGCTGAGGGTGTTGAGAGAGCACAAAATGGCCTTGGGGTGGATAATTTTTTACACAAAGGGAATTTTAAAGTCAGTGGACAATGAGTGAAGCATGGACGATCATTATGTCTGGCTGAAGACATTAAAACAAGCGTTGCCGAGAAGCAGCCTGATTTTATTTCCATATTTATTTATTTATTTCTTTTACTTATTTTATTTTGGTTTATTCAGGTTAAAAAAAAATGGACGAATTTGACTCAGACACCATTTTTCCCCTTAGTTTTAGACAACGAACAATGTAGAGTCTGACGAAGATGAAAGCTCATGCTTATTCAGGGGAGTTCTCTTTACGTACTATTTTTACATTTTTTTCATTAAGGACAATGAAAGTTTTAAGTTGGGAGTGATGGCTTTGTTAAAAATTAAAATTTTGGCGTTTTGTAGGAGACAACACTAACACCTATGATGATATCAATTTTTATTTATTGATAATTTTGAGAAAAATAATGAATTTGTGTATCCGTGTGTGTTTGAACCAATTGTTGATTTACATTTCACTTGAGAATCCTGATATATTGAGCACCTAGCCTTGAGCGTTTGATTATCTTTTTGCTTAAAAAAGGGTTATACGACTTAAGGAATCATTATGATCTAATAAAAACTTTAGAACTAGTTTGGTTGTTGCTCGAGGTGAAATTTTAGTCTACTCTTCACTTAGTACATGATTTAGGTCATCTTTGGATAGTTTGAGCTTTTTAAGTCAACTTGTGCATAATTGGTTCCCTAGTCATCCATGTTGAGCCTAAATAACCATTTTTATCACCCATGATCATTTTCTAACCTTATAAAAAAAATTTCCTAGTAATCCTTTTTACTCATAGTATTTGGATGTTTTAGGAAAATACTTGGAGTTATTACTATTTGGGTGGACGTGAGGAGTTTTGATATATTAAAAAATCTTGAAAAAGCTTGGTTTCGTAGTCTCTTGAACTTTTGAGTGACTAAGCTCAAAGGGATGTCTTAACACCTAATACCCTAAGACTAACTGGTTTAAGAGCTATTAGCTGAAAGCTCGTTAAGAAAAAGAGAAGCTCAAGGAAATCAAGTTAAAAAAAATACGAAGAAGAATGGTTAAGCATGGTTGATAATTCAAGATGTGGAATAACAAGTTTTGGGCTGTTAGAAGAAAAGTTGAGTTAAGCTCGTTGATTCTTGAAATGCTTGTATGACTATGGGTAAAAATTGAGCCGAAATAATATCCATTATCCTATCCTAAACCCTAGCCATATATTACAAGTCTACCAAAGTCCTAATGATCTTAAGTGTTGTGGTTTGCCTACATTAGTGGAGAGTGACATGAAAAATTGGCCTATGGAGTTCTAATCTATTTACAGATTAATGGATCCACTCCACCAAGACTTAGTTACATAAACTCATTTAAGATTAAGAAGTTGGACGACTTAAGGTAACACACACTCATTCAAGATTTTACTAAGTGTAACAGTTAGTTTATGTTTGTGTTGAAATTCTACATGATCATAATTCATAAGATTTCCTTGGGTTATTGTTATTTTGAAATCTCTGAGTCAAGTTTAGTTAGTCAAAATAGTTTGCCACTCTGTCTGTAGTTTTTCTTAATTAGAGTTTATTATTTATCTTGTTTCATTTTTTCATTTTTTCATTTTTTTATTTTTATTTTTATTTTGCTCGAGGACAAGCAAAAAGTTAAGCCTGGGGATATTTGATGAGTGTATTTTGCAGTCACATTTTAGATAATCTTAATTTTAATTTTACTAGTTCTTTGAGTTTTATTATTTGATTTATGTTTGTTTTATTTTAATTTTAGAGGTAAGATATTCTAGTGCATTTGGATTGATTTGGAAAGATTTGGAAGCATTTAGAAGGAAAAAATGCAGATGAATTGTGAAAAGGTGGACCTGGGCAAAGATCCAGCATCACGACGCTGGGCGTTACAGTAAGCCAGTGTCGCGACGCTAGCTACCACCGTCACGACGCTTGCGTGATTCTAGATTTTTTATGATTTTTTTGCTTCAATCTTATCTTTATCAAACCCTAGTATATAAATTAAATATTTTAGGATTTTCGGGGATGACTTTTTGGACGTGGGAGGTAGAGAAGAGAGTTTTTTGGAAAGGAAATGTAGACGGATAAATTTCAATTCATTCTCAAATCTAGTATTTCTTCTCTTTTCCTCTACGTTCATGAATATTATTAGGATCTTCTCTTATTCTAGTATGTTCTGATTTTCTTATCTAGGGCTACGACGTAGTCAAATCATGATTATTTATATATTTTAATTTTTAATTCAATCGATATTTATTCAGTATTATTGAGTGTTATAATCCGTTCTTAATGCTTGTGATCGTCTGACTAACTATTACATGATTTTGGATTTAATTCTGAGACTGAGAAGTGATGATTAAATTTGTTCTTTGTTTATAACACCATTAGAATTTCATAAATTAGAGATAAATATGGATCTAGTGTAGCAATTATAATTTCTTGTGCTTAATGAGTTTCAATTTATTTAATCATGACAATGATGTGTGATTAGTATTTTTTATTCATTTTTATCGATGCTTGAGAAAGATTGATAATTACATTAGAGAAATTCGTTGCCAATAATTTGATAAACATTGATTGATTGAGATTTAAAATTTAGAGTATATTTGGTTTGGTGAAATCGAAAACCCTAGAGCCTTTAACTTTTCAAATTTTAATTATTTTATCTTTATCAAATCTCTATCATTTTAGTTTAATTAAAATCTTAGCTTAATTAAAACTCCCAACTTCTTCGTCATTCTCAATTAGAATTAATGTCTAGTTGATTTCAATATTAACATTAATTAATCTAGTGGACGGTACTCTATTTCATAGAATTTTATTACTTAACAACGATAGTCTACACTTGCACTCTAGAAAAATCGTAAGAGAAGCAATAAACCTCTCTTCTAATTTGAGCAGGACGTGCGATTCTTCTAAGTTTATTGGCTCAACTCGGGCTTTTATGGTTGTTTTGAGACTGTTGAACTATGAAGGCATGCCATTGATAGTGTAAATGAGCACATCTTCATCTTCAAGATTGACTGATACAGTAGACAATCTATCTTTTATTTCTTTAATTCTTAAGATATAAGAATCGATGTTTTCATTTGCTTTCTTTTCTACACTTTGTATATCTGATTTCAATTGCAAGTTTTTTTATCTTAAGATTGAGGACAACCTTCTTTCTTTCTATTGAGCTCCATACCTCCATAGAGGTCTTGCATCCTACTACATAGGAGAGAATCATTGGTATGATGGTGTCATTGATAAGGGTCATTAGGGCCTGGTCTTATGTTATCCATTGCTCATGTCTTGGATTCACCATTTTTTCTCCCTTTTCATTTGTAATGACAGATTTAGGAAACTTAAAAGTTCCATCTACATAGTCAAAGATGGAATATGCCTTAAGAATGGAAGTAATAAGATACTTCCAAAGTATGAAGTTTGACGAATCTAATCTTATTAAAATCAGATTGCATATATTCGAAAGAAGAAAGATGAGAGAGTGACAAGAAGTTTTTATTGCAGGATCTTTTATTTTCATTTGGAAGTTTGTCTCGAATAGGCTCTGATACATGTAGAAATATCAGTATTGGATTATATTGATAAGCTGAGAAGAGCAGAGAAGAAACCAAATAGAAGAAAGAAGGGAAGAAGAAGTGACGGAAGATGAAAGGACATAAAAATAAGAAGAAGAATAAGGCTTCAAGATGATAGCCACGATACTTTCATTAAGCCATTCATATTACTTATATATTGTGTTATCAGTTAAGCAATAATTGATAAAGGCAGTTAGTAAACCATATTACTAACTAAGTACAACTTATTCAGCTTAACTAAAGTACAATAGCTCTAAGCATATTAATCTCATATTGTCAATATTTTCGGATAAATTTTAATGCTAATTTACCTTTTTAATCAAAATAACAAAGAATGAATGAATGATGGTTTAAAAAATTTCGCATACCACGTTATTTATATGTTTGACTATTTCAATATGTATATAAACGGGATACATCTTTTCATAACTATAGAAAAACTGTAGAAAATATAGTTAATTAGAACAAAACAATATAATAATCTTAGGAAATACGTATTAGTTTTAAAAGTTACACTCTAAGAGTTGATGAATTTTCATCAAACTAATTATAAATTGAATAATTCCACAACTTATTTCAGTCAGCTCTCACGTCACACATCAGACATTGAACTGAATAACCTTCTATTCATTTCACTCATATCAGGATCAAGACACATGAGATATTGAGCTAAATAACCATCTATTCACTTTACTTATATCAGGATCAAGATGAGACAACTTGTAGATTAACCTCTTTAACGCAAACTCTCACCTTACACATCAAATGAGTAAAATAATTATCAACAAACACTAAAATCTGACTTAGTTGGCTAACCTAATTTGGATGCCAAGTATTGGTATGAATCTGGGTTCTCGACCCCAGAATAAAGGCTGATTGATTAGACCATGTATAGTGGAAGTAATTAAGCAATGATGGCCAACAGACGAATCATGAAGGAAAGATAATTCAAGTCAAAGGAGCATATATTTTTTTAACTAATTTATTTATTGTAGCAGTTCTTTTCAATCATTATTTTGCATGATTAGTACAATGCTTGCTTGGGGTGTTTTTTTTCACTGATTGACACACAGTTACAGACGTGCTTGGGTGTTGGTATTTGATTAAAGTGACTAAACGATTATTTTTATCTATGTGTTAATAACTTAAGTCAAATCTTTGTTTTTCCACCGGCGCTTGATTAGTGGGCAAATAATGATTAACAAATCAAACTTACACTCGCCTGAAAATTTAGTTGAAAAACATATTTTCGCTTTTGAGAATGTTTGGAATAGTACTTCTGTCCTCGAATCTATTAATATTCCTATACTTTGTGTATTAATTCTCTTTTTGTTTTTTCTTTCTTTACTTTTTCCTTTACTTTTATTGTTTTTCCTTCTGTGTGAAGGGTGCTGTTCATGTAGCTCTACGGTAGTTATGTAAATTAAAAACTCACTTTTTAATTAAAAATTCACTTAAAATATTTAATTTTTGTATTCTTCTAAGTTATATTTTTCAATGAACTCAACAAGGCCATTATATAGACTCTACTCTTGTCAAAAAAATTGAAAAATAATTAAATCTATCACTCATTGGTCTTTCATCTACAAACCTTTCATTTACAAAGACTTTTGACTTTTTATATTTCCACTAACTTCTAAATTGTAACTTCCAAATTATAACTTCTAATTGAAAAAACCCACTAAAACATAACATTTAATGTTTATTCAACAAAACTCTCCCATAAACTTAAATGCTTCTACCATCCGTCATGCCAATCATTTTCTTGCATTTGTCGATAAGTATTTTCGGTAGCGGTTTTGTGAAGATATCCGCAACTTGATCCTGACTTGCCACATGCACCAATTCTACACTTCCTTCCTTCACATGATTTCGGATAAAGTGAAAACGAACGTCAATGTGTTTGCTTCTTTCATGGTTCACTGGATTCTTTGCCAACTCAATTGCTGATTTGTTGTCAACTTGAATCACGGTTGCAGCTAGTTGCTTTAGCTCCATCTTGCTCAACAAATTTCTAAGCCATATCGCATGACATACACACCAAGATGCTGCCACATATTCAGCTTCACACGTCGAGAGTGTCACGATCGGTTGCTTCTTTGAAAGTCAAGTAAATGCAGTATATCTCATAAAGAACACATATCCCGATGTACTTTTCTGATCGTCTATGTCTCCGCACCAATCTCTATCGGAGTAGCCAACTAACTTGTAATCTTCTGATTTCAAGTAGAACAACCCGAGTGACACCGTTCCTTGGATGTACCGTAGGATTCACTTCGTCGCCTTCAAATGTGAATAAACCGACTCCTCCATGAACCGACTTATAATACCGATACTTAATGAAAGATCTAGCCTTGTGCATGTGAGATAGCGAAGGCTTCCTACCAAACTCCGGTATCTACTCGCATCGACACGTTCTCCTCCATCGAACTTCGAGAGTTTTGCACCTGGTTCCATTGGTGTTGATACCGGGTTGCAATTTGTCATCTTGCACTTCTTCAAAATCTCTTTTGCATATGTCTCTTGTGATACAAAAATACATGTCTCTACTTGTCTAACCTCCAAACCAAGGAAAAACTTCATCAAGCCCAAATTTGTCATCTCAAATTTCCGTGTCATTGTACCCTTAAACTCTTCTATCATCTCATCATTGTTTCTCATAAAAATGAGGTCATCGACATAAAGAGCAACAAATAACACGTTACCTCCATTCTTCTTTGTGTAAAGGACATGCTCGTAGGGACATTGCTTGAACCCGTTCTCCTTGAAATATGTATCGATACGTGTATTCCATGCCCGCGGTGCTTGCTTCAACCCGTAAAGCGCCTTCTTCAATTTTAGCATCTTCTTCTCTTCTCCGATTTTCATGAACCCGGGCGGTTGTTCGATGTAGACATCTTCTTCGAGCACACCATTCAAGAATGCCGACTTGACATCCATTTGAAATATTTTCCATTTGAATTGAGCAGCTTGTGAAATGAGTAATCGGATTGTCTCCATTCTTGCAACAGGAGCAAACACCTCGTCATAGTCGATTCTTATCTTTTGCTTGTATCCCTTCGCAATAAGTCTCGCCTTGTACCGTTCTACCTCACCTTGAGCATTCATCTTTTTTTTGAACACCCACTTCAAACCAATAGGCTGACTGCCTTTCGGCGATTCTGCTAACTCCCATGTGTTGTTACGGTCAATCGCCTTAATCTCCTCGTTCATGGCAGTTTGCCACTTCTTGTCTCGCACCGCCTCTTCAAAGGTGATGTTTTCAGCATCTGCCAAAAGACATACAAGGTGTACCTCATTTGTCGCATCATACAAATCTTGCAAACTTCGCATTTTTGGTTGTTGTGGTTCATCTTCATCATCGGTAGTTTCAGAGTTTGTTGGTATACTTCTTGGTGCAATGACTGATGATTCTCCAACGTCAATGATAACCTCCGTCGAATTGTTCCAGTCCCACTCGCTAGCTTCATTTACTCGCACATCACGACTCACCATCACCTTCTTGCTTATCAGGTCGAGTAGCTTGTACCCTTTTGTCTTCTCATCATACCCAATAAAAATATACCTTTGCTTTTGTCTTCGAGCTTCATTCTTCGTTGATCCGGTACATGTGCATAAGCCACACTAACGAATGTTTTGAGATGAGAAACTGTCGGCTTTTGTCCGCTCCATGCCTCTTGTGATGTTTGATCATCTAACTTCACATGTGGACATCGATTTTGTACATAGATGGAACATTGCACGGCTTCTACCCAGAATTCCTTCGACATCTTCTTGCTCTTGAGCATTGATCGAACCATGTCGAGAATAGTCCGGTTCTTCCTCTCGGCCACACCGTTTTGTTGACGAGAGTATGGTGTAGTTAGAAATCTCCTTATGCCTTGCTCCTCGCAATACTCCATGAAAGCCGTCGAAGTATACTCGCCACCTCTATCGGATCGTACAGCTTTGATGTGTCTACCAGCTGCCTTCTCCACCATCACTTTGAACTTTTTGAACACCTCGAATGCCTCGGATTTTTCTTTCAGAAAATAAACCCAAGTTTTCGATGAGAAATCATCGATAAAGGTAATGAAGTACCTTTTACCACTGAAAGATTCATGGGCGGTTGGGCCACATATGTCGGTATGAATCAACTCGAGAGTATGTTTAGCTCGATATTCTGCCTTCTTTTGAAACGAGGTTCTCGCTTGCTTGCCAAGCACACATTCTTCACAAAATTTACCCTCATAGTCCATGTCCAGCAGCCCGTGCACTATGTTCTTCTTTGCTAACTCTTTTAGACCACCTTGATGTAGGTGACCAAATCAGAGATGCCACAGCGATGCCTTGTCTTCTACATTGACTCGCAAACACTTTTCTCGCACACTTCTCAAATTCAGTTTGTACATCCGATTTCTTCCCATCTCGACTAGAGCAAGCAGACGCCCTTGCTTGTCCTTCAAGTGTAGTACTCGGTCTTTTAAAAGTATCGAGTAACCTTTCTCCCTGAGTTGCCCCATACTCAAAATGTTGGTCTTGAGGTCTGGTACGTAATAAACATCTTGGATTGACCCTATTAAGCCATCTTTTTGTAAATAACAAACCGTACATCGGCCTTTGACCTCCACATTTGATGCATCTCCAAATGACACATGATCATCTTCAATCTTTTGCATCTCTTTGAATAGGTACTCGTGACCGCACATATGGTTGCTTGCCCCCGAGTCGAGGTACCACAGAGTGTCATTGTTGATGTTAACTTCATTTTGAGCCATCAAGAGAAGGCCTTCATTTTCGTCTTACAAGACTAGGTTGGTTGTTTCTTCCACCTTTTTATCAGCTAGACAATCTTTTGCAAAATGCCCCACGTTACCACAATTATAACATTTGTCGGAGTTGCAATCTTTCGCATAGTGACCATACTTGTAACACTTGTAGCACTCGATGTTGGAATAGTTCGACCAGCCGCCTCTTCCTCGGCCGCGTCCTCTTCCATGCCAATTTGGTTGGCTCGACTGTCGCTTCTCCTTATAGTACCTCTCATGACTGCTGCCTTGACCACCGCGACCATTTTCACGACTTCCACGGCCACGCCATCTACCTCAAAAATTTTGAGAATAGAATACCTTTTCATCTTTGATTGACGCCTTGGTTTGAAGTGCTTGCTCGAGTGTCTCCTCCTTTTTTTTCTTCTTACATTGTTCGTGTGCCTCGAGAGAACCGGCAAGCTCGTCGACTGTGAGCGTCGCAAGGTCCTTTGATTCTTCTATTACGCACACAACATTCTCAAAATTGTCGGTTAATGATCTTAAAATCTTTTCCACAACTCGCGTATCGGTTAACGCTTCGCCATTACGAATGAGTTGGTTCACCACGGTTTGTACACGCGTGATGTAGTCAGATACATTTTCTGACTCCTTCATCTTCTTGCTCTCCAACTCGCCACGAAGAGTTTGGAGACGCACTTTCTTGACTCGGTCGACTCCTTTGAACACTTTTGCTAAAATGTCCCACTCTTTTTTTGAAGTAGTTGCACCGGCAATCTTCTCAAAGCCCGACTCATCAACGGCTCAAAACAACATGTATAACGCCGTCTTATCCTTCGCTCACGCCTCTTTCAACGCCTTGTTTTGAGCCGCCGTATATCCCATGGTATTTATTGGTTCTTCGAAACCTTTTTGACCACCTCTCATGCATCTTGAGAGCCGAGAAGAGCTTTCATTTGAATACTCCAGTTCTCATAGTTCGCCTTCGTTAGTCGTGGTAGCGGCATTTGACCCGTCACATTCTCCATTGGCTCTACCAATTTGTAAACTAAAAACTCACTTGTAAACTAAAAACTCACTTGAAATATTTAACTTTTGTATTCCTCTAAGTTGTGTTTTCCAATGAACTCAACAAGGCTTTTATATAGACTCTACTCTTGCCAAAAAAACTGAAAAATAATTAAATCTATCACCCATTGACCTTTCATCTACAAAGACTCTTGACCTTTTATATTTTCACTATCTTCTAAATTGTAACTTCTAAATTATAACTTCTAATTGAAAAAACCACTAAAACATAACATTTAATGTTTATTCAACAGTTTATCTCCAATAAGATATAGATTGAGAGTTTGATGGTTTCTTGATTTTTAGTGAATTTTTGTTTGGTTTTCTTCAAAATTAAGATGTGTAATTCTTGATCAAGACACACATCTGAACAATATTTGGTTCGTCCAACTGGAAATTGTGATCAAATATTACTCTGTCAACCACCATCTATTTAATAAATCATTCCTTATAAAACACTTTTCAAATATAAAAGTTTAGTATCTTCCAACGAACTAGTGAAATAGGTAGGATAACTTTGTTGAGAATAACAAAAGAAGTCAACCTTCAGAAATAATTATTAGTGTGAATGGGAAATTGCTTATACATGCGGTAGAGATTACGAGAGACATGTAGAGTCATTTGTCTACTTGGCTCGTCAAAGGTTTGCTAGTTCATAATTTCGCAAAACCCAGGGAGAGCAAGAAAACCAAGCACAAGGCCACAACACAAAACTCAAAAGGCGCATGCCTAATGACCCTGAGAAAATGTAGCAACTATTAAGGGACCAATAAGATTGAAGAATTCTATTAATATTTGCGTCCGTGGTATTCATAGAATTTCATAATCTATACTAGTTATAAGTTTACAAAAGTTTGTTTTATCGGGCGATTCTACCCTCAAAATTCCTTGATTTCTGAGAAGAATTGGAATTTCTTATAAGTTCCTCAATTGAGGATTCTCATTGCTTTGAATTTTATTTATGTGAAATAAATTACATGGAAAGAAAGAAATTACATGGAAAGTAATAAATTACATGAAAGAGATTAATTACAGAATAATGAAATACATGGGAAAAAATTGCATGGAAAATGAGTAATTACAGAATAATATATTTCTATCTAGTAATGAAAAATTGCTATACAAGTAGAAGAATAATTGGTGGAAAAGACTTTTTGAAATCTTGCATATGATAGCAATGCAACTTGTATAAGGAATTTTAACACTCCCCCTTAAGGTGGAGCATGTAAGGATATAGCGCCTATCTTATCCATTAAACAAAGGAATTTATATTTACCCAATGGTTTGGTAAATGCGTCCGCAAGTTAAGCTGAAGACGGTACAAATCATAAACTTGAATTGAATTTTTTCCTTAAAAAAAATGACAATCAACTCAATGTATTTGGTGCGCTCATGAAAAACATGATTGTTGGCAATGTGTTAGGAAACCCCATTATTGCAGAACATATTGATAGGAAATGTAGGATGTATACCAAAATCATGAAGCAAATATTTTAACCATTGAAACTCACAAGTTAAAGTCGGCATAGGTCTATACTCAGTTTCGGCAGAAGAACGAGAAACTAAGGTTTGCTTTTTAGTTTTCCAAGACAAAAGATTGGATGCCAAAATAGTGTAATAATTAGTGGTGGATCAATGAGTAACTGGACATCCTGCCCAATCAAAATCACAATAACCTTGTAAATGAAGACTACTAGAGGATGATAAAAAAATTCATTTCTCAATGGAACTCATTAAATAATAAGCCACCCGATGAGTAGCATCTAAATGGGCATTACGTGATGCATCCATAAACTGGCTCAATATGTTAACCGGATATTTATTATCAGGCGTTGTTATTGTAACGTATATGACACGACCAACCAAATGGCGATATGGAGTAGGGTCAGAAAGTAACGTACCATCAGTAGGTGACAGACGAAGTTGTTGTTCCATAGGAAAATCTAAGATAAGACCATCAGTCAAACCACACTCCTTGAGAATGTCTAGTATATACTTCTTTTAAGAGAGGACAATTCCTTTTTTAGAATGAGCAACCTCAATGCCATGTGATAAGTTGTTATTAGATTGTGCCAATATGGGTAATGCTAACATGTGAACCATCAGGAAGTTGGACATATAATGGTTTGTCCAAGGCTTGTAAGAAGAAAAACCTGATAAAATATGGCACATATGATTAGCTGCTCCTGTATCAATAATCCAAATTAAATTTATAGTCACGATTAAGGCTACACCTGCTAAATTGTCAGTACATTCGTTGCGACCTGTAGAGAGGATAGCCAAATATTTGTCATCTTGCTCTTGACTAATTGATACCAGTGCATTGTCTTTGGATTTTGGTGTCTTTAAAGCAGTTTCATATTTTCGTGAAGGGTTGCCAACGAGTTTGTAGCAATGATCTTTAGTGTGGTTGTCACCACCACAATGATCACAATGAAAACAAGGCTTGCGATTTTAAGGACTACCACAGTTGTAATTGCTTCCATGAGTGGTAAGTTTGACAGCAAGCGCTGCAACATTTGGAATAAGAGATCATAATGAGTGTATCTCTTCTTGTTTCTATTCTTCATGCATAAGAGAATAAATCTTAGTTATGGTTAGAAAAGGATCCATAAGAAGTATTTGACTTTGGAGTGTTGCATATCGATCATGAACACCTTCCAAAAATTCTACAGCTCTCTCTTGTTGGGTTTGATCAGCAACTGCCTTGCCATGTCCACAAGTACATGGTTATACTGAGATAAGTGAACCAAGTTCATTCCATAGTGATTTGAGTTTAGACAAATATGCTGAGACAGACATATTATCGTGTGTTATATCTCATTGATCGACTGCTTCATTTGATAAATAAGTAGAGCATTTGATTGAATAAAGCGTTGTGAGAGATCTAGCCAAATCTCCCTTGTAGCTCATTATACAATAAGCTAGTGCAAATCTCAGTCAAAACAAAATTAAGAATCCATGAACAAACAAAATGATTGCATCTTTCCTACAGTAAATGTGTTCACAAGTTTCAGTCCTGTCAACACAAAACACACATGCTAAATAAGTTACTAAACCTCATTGCCATAGAATTGGGTGGTAGAAAACCTATTCTAGAAAGCAAGCCGCCAGATGAAAATATGTCTAGGAAAAGAATTGGGAAACAACACAAGCTTCGCCCAACTCACATTATCAAGAGATTCAAAATTCATTTGGAATATCATGTAAATATGATTCTAATTCTTGTGTTAGCTGTATTCAAGGTAAAATATCAAGATTTCCTTTTCCTTTTTTCTAGAACTCTTTTTTTCAATCCTTTAGAAATACTACACAGTGATGTATGGAGTCCGACCCCTGTTGCTCATGATTGACAAATTCGTTCCGTCTGGCCGGAACAAACAGAATATTCTGATTCTGGGACAGGAACAAAATGAATTGGGGTTGTAAATTTTCCGGCCAAAATTCTAGTCAATTCCGGCCAAAATGACCAGATTTCACCCAGAACGGTGAAACGAAGCTGCAGGGTGAAATGGACAAAAAACCCAGCCTCAGAATTGTCCTAAGCCCAACAACCCAATCTATTTCTCTCTAATCTGAAAAAGCATAGAGAAATAAGGAAAAAGAAATCAAAGAACCAAAATAGAGAATTTAGATTAAAATGTCTGAGAAATCAATTGAGAGACGGACTGAGAAATCTTGTAGAGAAGACTGAGAAATCAAGAGGTGAAGAAAATATCTTAGAAATTGACAAATAGAGAATGACAGAATTTGAAGAAACCTAGCATAATGGATAGAGAGTCATTTATGAAAATCATAGACATATTGAGAAATCAATAGAGAGAGACTGCCCAACCCAAAGACGATGAAGCGAACGAGACTTACGGACGAAGGGAAAGTCACTGTTGTGCTCATCCCTACACTTGTAAATTTGAGGAATAACAGATCTGAAAGGGAATGGTTGCAAAATGGAGAAGGGTAGTTTATTTTGGGGTAAATGGGATTAGAGGGTAATCTGGAATGTTCGCTGCATGTTAGAGAGAAGTTTTATTATAATATTCCTTTAAGACTATTATAATATTACTTTAAGACTATTATAATATTACTTTAAGACTATTATAATAATATTTTATTAAAAAATCTTAAAATAACTTTTATGATAAATTTCAACTATATGTGACAATTTCTCATGGAATTTGTAATTTTTACTTACTTATATAATGTATAGTAAATTTTATAATATTACTTATGTGTTTGAAATTTTTTTCCGAAACACATTACCGGAACACTAAAATATTTGAAATGTTTCATTTTTTTAAAAACTGAAATAACTATCAGAATGGAATTGATTACTATGCTATCACTTATTTTAATAGAATCAAGTACTATGTTTCATTTGTAGATGACTTTTATAAATACACTTGGATCTTTTTCGTGTCTAACAAATCTGAAGTTTCTTTAATCTGTAAAAAACTCTTACCTTATGTTCAGAATCTTCTTTCTCAAAAGGTAGAGACTTTAAGAATTAATGGTGGAGGTGAGTGCATGAGCAAAACCTTTGACAATTACCCAGAATCTAATGGAGTTTTTATCAATGATTATGTCCATAAAGACCTGAACAAAATGGAACTGTAGAGAATAAGCATATGTATATAATTGAGACAACCTTCACACTACTGTTTAAAAGTTCAATTCCTTTAACTTTCTGGTTTCATGCTTTTGCTACTGTCACCTTTCTCATAAATAAAATGACTATCCTCTTCTTAATAATTTGAGTCCTTTTGAGAGACTTTTTAGATATATGCTAGATTATACAACTTTAAAAGTATTTGGTTGTACATGTTATCCTATAACATGATGAAACTAAAATCTAAATCTAATCAGCATGTCTTTATAGGCTATTCACTACACTCTAAATGATATATTTACTATATCATCACTTCACAAAAGATAATCACATCTAGACATGTTCTTTTTTTATGAACACGCTTTTCCTTTTTCATCGTATTCCTCATCCAGAACACCAATTTCTAAACAAAACAATACTTCTCAAAACTCTACAGTCGTACCTCTTATGATATCATCAAATATTTCTCCTGATATAGCTCCTCCTGCTACCAACACTTCTTCTGATATTCTTTCAACTAGAATTCTCTCCATACTTATTTCCTCCATGTCTATTGGTCTGGCCTTTCCGCAACACTCATCCCGACTTACCTCCTCCCACAATTACATTACGTCTTGTTACTTATAATCTGATACATACAAATGTTATTTCTTTTTATTTTACTACAAATAATTCTCACCCTATGACAACTGGGTTCAAATTAGGCATCAGAAAAAAAAAAGTCTTACTTAGTAATGTCTCAGCCAATTTCCCTTATTCAATCAGATAATGAACCTATATCTAACTCTGTTGCTATAAAATCATAGAAGTGGAGACAAGCTATGGCATAAGAGTTCACTGCTGGTCAACAATAGTATACATGGTCATTGACACTGCTTCCTCAAAATAAAAATCTAATTGAATGTAAGTGGGTCTATAAGTTGAAGTATAGTCTAGAATGGACTATTGCAAGGAACAAATCAAGGCTAGTTGCTAAAGTTTTTTACCAATTACCAGGCCTAGACTATTCAAAAACTTTCAGTCATGTTGTAAAGACTACAACAATGAGGTTACGTCTATCCTTAGCTGCTAATTGTGATTGGTCTTTACATCAACTACATGTAAATAATGGTTTCTCATAAAAGGAGATTTACATATCCCAACCTCAAGGGTTTGTGGATTCAAATTTCTCAATCATGTTTACAAGTTACATAAGTTCTTGTATTGTCTCAAATAGACACTTGCGGCTTGGTTTGAAAGGATCACTTGTTATCTACTTATAATTGATTTTGATACTTCTACTGCGGAGTCATCTCTATTTGTGTGTACATCTACTAAATCAGTGACCTATCTATCACTCTATGTTGATCATATAGTAATGAATGGAAATGATCCATCTTTCACTCATTCATTAATTGAGCAGCTCAAGAATGAATTTGAAATCACAGATCTTAGCATAGTAAGATACTTCCTTGGATGACATGTTTCTCAATATTCAAAGGGTATATTTATGTATAAGCAAAAGTATGTTCAAGATCTACTCACTAAAGCAGGATGAAGCATTGTTGAACCTTACAAAACTCCTTTCACTCTCAAAACTATTTTTATGACATTCAAGCTTCTCTAATGCCAGATCCAACTCCCTATATAACACTTGTTGGAGGATTATAATACCATATCTTTATAAGGCCTGATATCACCTTTGCGTAAACCAACCTCAAAATCACTTTGCAGTAGTAAAAAAGATACTTAGATACTTAAAAGGGTCATGTATTAAGGGTTTCATGTTTCAAAAAGGGTCTTTATCTCTTAATGCATACTCTGGTGGAGATTGGGCTGATGACAATACTGCCAGAAAATCGACTTCTGGTTTTCTAGTCTTTCTTGGTTCAAATCCAATCTCATGATCTGCGAAGAAGCAACCAACTGTAACAAGGTCCACTATTGAGGTAAAATATAGGTCGTTGACAAATGTTACTTGAGATTTGTTCAATAAGACACTTACTTAAAGATTTTCATATTTCTCTTCTCTCTCCTCCTACACTTTGGTGTAATAATGTCTGAACTATTTTTCGTCCTACTAATCTTGTTTTCCATGCCAAGACCAAACATATAGAGATAAACTATCATTTTTCAGAGAGAATGTTGCTAAAAAGGATTTAGTGGTCATGTACATCTGTTATACTGATCAGCTTGCAAATCTCTTTACCAAGCCTTTATCTTTTATGCATTTTTCTTCCTTAAGATCCAAATTGGTGCATCAATTTGAGAGGGGGTGACAACTGATATATTGTAATCAAGATATTAAAGATTAGTTAGTTGGTTATTATTCTTCTCTTTATAGTTTTTCCTCATCTTCTTTATTCTCTTTCTCTCATTTCTTTCTTTCTGTTTTACATATTCATTCTATAATATGCCAGTTACTACTTCAATATGTTGCTCCATAGAGATCTCCAGAGTAATCTCATTTTTCTTGTTTCTGTTGATAAGACATGTTGCTGCTTAGGCTAATTTCTCTTAACAGTGCTTAGTAAGGATTCTTGGTGGTTTTCCTGTACAAAGGGGATTCACAATTATGCCTAAAAAAGGGAGTAGTTCTTATATCTCCTTGGCAAGCCTGATTATTCCACTAAGACCCTTAAAGTTTTCTCTCATCGCATTTTCTTCATTTAGTTATGAGTTGACATCTATTTTTTTTCAATGCATATTCTAGCTAAGAAAATATGAGTGCAATCTTTAGTCATAACTTATAGGGGAACTCTTATTACACTAGAAATTCTACATAGTCCTCTCCTCTCTAGAGCTCAAGAGGAATGTTTTAAAGTTTTTCTTATACTAGACTCTTATTCTAAGCTTCCTTAAAGAGCTTCATCTCCAACTCTTAGGATAATTGGGTTGCGTAAGATGTGCCAAAGATCATTTTCTAAAATTCTCATCTTTAGTTTGGACATAGCTAAATCCAAAGAAGTAAAAACCATACTCGATTGTAAGTATCTGAAGAAGACCTATTTCTCTCCCCATAGCTTATGGGTTGCATGTTGCATAAGAGAAAATGATGTCTTCTATAAATGTAGTGGCCTACAATGCATGCTTCTCATTTCCGTTTACCACCCTGAATGGTCTTCTTATGCATACACACCTGACCTATCTTTTCTCTCAGCTTGAAAGGATAGAGTTATTTTGTGCTAACTTATATCCTTAGTTATCTCAACCAAGAGACTGGCTTCTAGGATTCCCCTTGTTCCTGGGAGTTACACACCTTTTGATGGTCAAAATTTGGGCCTATATTTTTAGGACTGTGATGACACTTCTTACATATGGGAAAAATATTAAAGATTAATAATCTTAATCAGATAATAAAATTACTTCAAATATAAAATTAATAATAAATAAATAAATCAAGCTCTAAATAATAAACGTGCAATTAAAATAATGACGATGCTAAATAATAAAGCTAAAAAATAAAACGTGCGAGTAAACAAAAAGAGTAAGGAAGAGAGATTCGACACATAATATTTTTACGTGGTTCAGGATAACCTATCACTAAGTCTATGCTCCAAGGATCCCCATTGAATATTTTTGCCTTGTGATCATGTTTTGTTGACAATGTAGCTTGGTTGAGATTTTGATCTCTTACAAAATCGTTCTCTCTCTCTCAAAGAGTAAATCTCTCAATTTTTTGCTTTCAATTCTTTCCTAGCTTCTGTATAGAATTTTTCACAAAAAGACGCTTAAAATACAAGCCTCTCAAAATTATGAAACTCCATACATAATCGTTAGAGTGGTGTGGAGAGGTGTGTAAAACAATGGAGAATGTCGTGGGTATTTATAGTGTTGGAAACACTATAGCAAAAGGTTGACCATTTTTGACAAACCGATGTAGCGGTTGTAAATTAAAGAAGAAATTTCTTAAATGTACTTACTACTTCACTGGTTAGAGCCGATTGGTGGACCGGTTTGGCAATTTGAGAATTTTATTCCTTAATTGTACAAATCAGTGCACCGATGGATTGCCCACATGTCGACTAGTGTCAGATGGTTCTACACGCTAAAGTTGAGACAGTTTGGATGCTGATCCAGAGTTAAACCGAGTCTTAATACTTTTATATAATTTTGTTCATTTCAGTTTGGTTCATGAGCGGTTTGGTCTGTTTCTGGATCATTTACAACGTTATGAGTTTAGATAACTTTGATAGAATACATCATGTGTCTCACAATATGTTGTTTCGGTTACTCTTTATTCTTTTTGCATAAACAGTTATAATTAAGTGTTTTCAACCTTGTTTTCACTTTATTTTGGGCATAAACACTTGACTAAAATATTAATCCACATGTTATTTATCATCATCAAAATTGTCACATTAATTAGGGTCAATAATGTTATCACTCACTTGGCTTCGGAGTCTCTACTTTGATAGAAGGTGAGAGGTGACTCTACCTTAAGGGAGCATCTACTGATGAGGAGGCTCTGCCTTAAGATATAGATAATAATATTAAGATAAGAGAAGTGGCTATATCCTAAGAGTGGATACCCTATAATATTGAGAGGCTTAATTAGAAGACTTTATTCATGTTGAAGACGATTTTCAAGCTAGTGGGTTGGCTCCAGTCCAATCGAGAGTGGTGACTTTTGTCTAAGTTAGTTATGGTTTCCAAGGTGTGTGTTGTGTGTGAGTTTAGATTTGATGGAATTCGGATTAGATAATTGTGTCATTTTAGAGTATTTAATGACGCTGATAATGAGATAGCCGTGAACATAGATAAATTGGCCAAACCACATTAAAAATATTGATTGATTTAATTATTGTTTATGACGCTTCAATTACAACAAGTTGTATCAGAGCTGATCGTTTGATCATGAACGATACAAGAGTTTTGGTTCGAGATAGAGGAAATCTAAAGCATGCAAATGTATGGTTATGTTAAAGTTAGGTGACCATGATGGAAGGTGATTTAATTTATCGTGGAGCTGCAGCAATGATGATTGTTCGAGATGGTGGAACTTGAGTTAAGGTGGAAATTTGTTAAAAAATATGCCTCAAACTACTCAGAGATTGGTTTCTTGATTAATGGAGATATTTTAGGAAAAAATATTGTGGTGATAAAGGGTTTTCAATGAGATTCATATTTTGAATAGGAAAGTGATTATGACTTTGAGATACTATAAATATGAGATTTTGGTTACAGTTGAAAAGCTATGCTTCAATAGAAGGTGATTGGTGACTCTAAGATAAAAGGAGAATCTTATGGTGATCTGGAGGTTCTGCTATAGGAGATAAATGGTATATTTAAGATGAGAGAAGAGGGCTCTATCCGAGGAGGGGATACCTCATTATATTGAGAGGCTTAGTCAGAGGACTTTACCTGTATTGAAGACATTTTCCAAGCTAGTGGATTGGCTCTAATCCGATCGAAGAGTTATAACTTTTGTCTAAGCTATTATAGTTTTCAGGGTCGTAGGTGTCGTGTGTTAAGTTCAGATTCAGGTGTAATAAAATTTGTGTTAGGTAATTGTGTCGTTTCAGAGTATGTGATGATGATGATAATGAGATAACCGTAAACATACGAAAAATAGCCAAACCACATTAAAAATATTATTTTACTTATTATTTGCCAAGCTCCTCTAACTCAGGTTCTACAACGCAAGCTCATCTAACTCAAGTTCTACAAGATAGGATAACACATTACGCCCACTAAATTTCAATCACATCCCTTGTTACTTAAAGCCAATCCTTATAAAGGAGGAAATAAAATCGAATAATCTACCTTCAGTTAAAGGACGACCCATTAAAAGAAGTCCTGTTGGTATCCGAATTAGAGAAATTATTCTGTTTTAGTTTTTACATCTTATGCAATTGCATGCAATTCTATGTTACATAATTTATTATATTAGAAAATTTAGATATTTAAGTTGCTCATAGTTTTTTTTGTTAGTTTTAACTTATTTTATATAATAACATGAAAATCGAATGCCACCTTAGACCCTCCAATGGTTAATCCTGTTAAATCAGCAGCTCTTTCACAATGCGAAGATAGCCATGAAGTTTCTTATTTTAAAAGATGAAATGTAGGTAGATATATTTACATTTCTCATTTATTAAATTAGGCTACTTTTTGTATGGTTAATTATCTCAAAAATAAATAAATAAATCTTACATCCAATCATTCAACCCAACTTTGTCCATATATCCAACTACTTCCAAACCCTTAAAAAAGCATCCTATTATTACAAAATTTGGACATCATAACTATTCACTCAAAATAAAATACTTTTCGCATAATATTTGCGCAATTATATAATGGTTATAATTTTATGTTCTATTTTTAAGTAATACAAAATTTAGAATTAAAAAAAAATCATGTTCATGAAAGGAAATAACATAAGAAAGGTGTTGATAACGATGATAGCTTGGACTACATTTATGGTAGTTAATGCTAATAATCCGAAAACTTCTTCATATTGTTATGATAGTTGTATGAGTAAAGTAGCCTTCCATACTCATTCCGAGTTCTCATGGGATTCATGTATATGTTTTTGTCGCACGTCCATCTGTAAAATATATTGTGAAGAAGTAGAGGGTGTGGCAAAACTTTTGGGCTTTGAGATGAGGAAGAGACTTGTCGATGGATGTGTGGATGATTGTGTTTATTCCGAGGTAGAAAAGTTCCATAAACTTAGGTATGAAATTCTATCCCTAATTAGTCTCTCTCTCTCTCTCTCTCTCTCTCTCTCTCTCTCTCTCTCTCTCTCTCTCTCTCTATGCTTTGTACCTTTTCTCTTTTACTTTCTTTGATCTTGGTATGTGAATCTACATAATGATGATGCGAGTATATATCTGACTCTATGTAATTGTATATTCTTGATATGTATATATATGATCTTTATGAGCATGTTATATTAGTACGTTTTCAGTTAGCTACTACAAATACATTTTCTTTTTGAAACTTCATCAAATAATCCATTCAAAACAACTATATATAGTGATGTTTTCGCTTTCCCATATTAATATTATGTTTATTTCAATCAAAGCTAAGTAGCAAACGAGATAAAAAGTGAACATCTTTATCAACCAAGTTCTGACAGTTGCTATGTTTTGTTTTAACATCAGCAAACTAAGTTACATATCCTTTTAACCCACTTAATATTGCAGTTCTGAAACCACGATTTCATCCTGATTTCAGTTAAGAAATTGTTCAATACCCAATTTCAACACTTCCCATATTCAATTCAAGCCACTGCGCAGCAACCTTGCAGTCATACTCAACCTCTATTACTTCCCTAGCCCAGCATGTTTTGCATGTTTAACGCAGGCAAACAAGAAGACAGCAAACAGCCAAATATATCTATTTCTACCCTTCCAGATCTAGCGTACTGAGTATCTGATATTTTTTAACTTTTAATACATTTTTAACATGCTTGAAGTAGCATTTTTTATGATATCCTTTATTATATATGTGCAAACTAATACTTACTAGATATGCGTACCAGCACTTAATTAGTTTTTAGGATCTTACGAATATATTTTCAAAGGGGATGTCATTTACTATAATTAAGAAGTTTTGTGGAGTCTTTCATAAATATATGTTCCCAATATTCACAATTTCAATCTAAATATCCAAATTGTTAGAATATATATTGTTAATCACATTTAACTCTTAAGAAGCTTAACGAATTAAACGTGAAGAATACATGTGTAGTGTGGTCCCGTTCAATAATTATTGTGTCAGTTCAAAGTGTCTATTTCTACATGGAACAGGAGATAGTACACAACTTATGAAATTGACGCATAGTGATTTTAATTCTTAATGAAGGGACCGATACTGAATTTTCCATACTAAAAATACTATTCCTAGTACATCTCATATTCTTGGAAAGAGTATTTAATAAATATTCTATATATAAATCAATACTAAGTATTGGTTCTCGTCCATTCTTCAACAAGTATATATTTTCAAACATAAGTGTTCTTGTTTGTTGATTAATTTTTTATGTTACTATACTTTCAAGCGGGTCTTTAATTTTTTTTCAGGTGGGGACATGATATATCGTTGCATGGGAAATTCTACACAAAACTCTTCGGAAAGAATATTGAATGATTTCCTAAAGAAATGTGGCTTGTTTTATTAGAACTATGATTAAATACATAAATTAAACCTTGTTGCATATATTTATATAATAAGGAGATGGTATAAGAATGTGTTATATTATATCGCTGTAATTAGTTCTAAGAATAGATAACTAGCCTTAACAACCTTATGATAAAGATGAAGAAGTTACTGAGAAGAAGAAGAGGTTTATGACAGATGATAAGGAAGACAAAAGAAAAAAGAAGAAGGAGAGATAACTCGAGAACAAGAAGTATTCAAGAAGGGTTTGTATACTCATTGATTCTTAAGTGTTAATCTTCATCACATATTCATACAAACACTAAATGCCTCAATACTAACTGCTTTAATAATGACAGTTAGCTTAAGGATAGTAGCTAATAGTAAAACAATAACTAACCTTATTTACTTACTCACACTTATCTCATTACACTTATCATCCCCCCTCAAACTTATGATCACTTTAAATGATGTGTGTTTGTCACATAAGTAGGTAAAGCACAAGGTTGACAAAGGCCTAGTAAATGGCTTAGTAAGTTGGAGTCCAGATGTTATGCGATGAACTACCAAGTCTTTCTTTATAACTTTTTTCCTGACAAAATGAAAATCAATTTCAATGCGAGCATGGAAGACAATGTGCTTTAGCCAATATTTGCTTTTATTACATCATTAGATGCATGGCTGAGCCTATTGTGCTATGTTGTGTCAGAGACTTTGGTACCAAAATAAGCTACTGATGCAGAAAGAGAATATGCAATTTTTTGTGCTAATGAGCAGAGAAGATGCAAATTTTGGGACTGATAAGGATGCAGAAATTGGATATTAGACATTCTTACTCGGGCTTTTATAAAGGATTTTTCCCCTGCCTTTGTCATGAATGAAAAAGAAGAATACATCAAATGTGAATGTACAATATATTCTAAGCATAACTAATGCACATATAGGAGGTTTGAAGATATTTTAGGAACACAAAAAGACTTTAGGCATATTAAAATAATGCGTAAAGATAATAAACTGATTTGAACCTGCATGAGTAAAGGGATATTTTGGCCATTACCAACTGATATTTGTCTGTGCCACTAAATTCAGTAAGGGAAGAAGAGGTTATTCACATTTGGAGTTGAGTGTGAGTTACAGTTTGTATCAGTCAACCATGATTGAAAATTAGATTTGAAAAAGGATTACTTATTGCTACCACGGATGCAAGTTGTGCAAGTGGATTCCTACTTTAATAAGAGTAAGTCATCCTATAATAGCAGTTTATGGCACTATAGCAAATTCTCCGAGCTCGGTCACCCACTTCAACAATATGATTGACATGTTTGGGTTGTGAAGTACTACCTATAGAGAATGATTGGTTCCGACTCAAGAGTTGAGCTTAGATCGTTAGCAAGATCCACGACTTTGAAGGACTTATTCAAGCTGGAAAGAAAAGAAGTTGGAGCTATGATAATGAAACCAAGGTTGAAATAACATCCTTGACATAACTAAGCTAATGGAGCCAAGGTTGACGGAGTCAAAGCTGATAGAACCAAAGTCGATGGAGCACCGGTTAATTGAGCTACCCTGATAGGGCATATAGAATTTGTGCATTATGCACTGAATTTCCCTTGGTATTGTTTCTCATGTTCACCATTGCAATAGAGCGTGACAAAATTCAAGTTTAGAAAATGATTTCGTTTCCCACAGATGGCGCCAAACTGTAGATGCAAGAAATCTACTATATTTATAGAAAGAAGCCGTGGGCATATAGTGGGCTAAAGAGTCTTTGTCGAACTAGAGACTGATCAAATACCTTTTGAGATTATGAGTTGAGATTGAGATCCAGTCAATTTTAGGCCTCTACAGAGAATAATATAAATAAACCTCTCGTTTAGCAGTCAGGATAGTACTGTACTAAATCTGTCCGACTGTACTGTACTGTATTGTACTGGATTAAATAATATTGTCCAGTGTTTGGTGTTGTATTAGTTAAAAAACTGTAACACTTATACAATGTTTGACACGTTATAATACTAGATTATAAAACTGTTTGTCATGATTTGATCCGTAAAAGTCTATTTAAAATTCATTAACATGTTATTTTACATTTTCAACTATAAAATAATAATTCATGTTATCACCGTAAATTCCCTATTTTTTGACTAAAAATGTAAATTCAATTATATCCGTAAACTTTAAAATAGTGATAATTTATAGTTTTAAACATTAAAATTAGAAAATAATTTATTGAGTTTTAATACACAAAATAAGTCAGTTAAAATATATATAAACGATTACTGAACCACTCATATGATTGAGAGGCTCTAAAATTTCAGAAAAAATGAAGAAAAAATAGTATATGACTTTGAAAATTGGTAAAATTAAGTCATAAGTAATTAATTTTTCATCTTTTGAAAATTCATAAATTATTTTTGTTAGTGAGTGAAGTTCATGTAATATATAAATTAAAAAGATTATTTTAATAAAAAAATCATTTAAAAAATTATTTTAAGATAAACTAAAAAACAGGTTTATTTTTCTTAGTCTGGTGTAATCCCTCCTAAAATGAGGGGGCTAAATTATCCCATGTGGGTGAGAGTAAAAAGTACCACCGGATTAACTAGTACGAGCTCCATATTTTTGTCAAACGTCAGACAATACTAAAATAATATTATCCTACTTTTAATAATGTACACTACGGACTACTGAGTCTATATATACAGCCTTTCATTCAACTTTAAGTAAATGAGTTCTCTTCGAATCCAGGGAGATAAGTGCTCATAACGTCTTGTACCGTCGAGAGAGAGAATTTGTCTTTGTGACACTTCGCACTTGGCTGTGATCATTATTTTTATTTTCTATTATTACAGAATTTTGATACGGTTTCTACAAATTTTTGCATTCACAGTGACACGATTTCTACGATCTAGAATACTGTAAATTAGTATATAACACATGTTTATTTTCACCAACAGTATTTCCGTTGAAAGAAGAATTTCAACCCTTAAGAGTTACATCTTCCGCTTGATCAACAACGTTGTACTAATTAAAAAGAGAAACAACAATGAACTTTCCTACTTCCGTGTAATCTGTATAAAGCTTAATTGATTAACTTAATTAACAGCCACTTCTCCTAGTTTGTTTTGGCTGCTGATTCAATAAATTTCGTTTGTTTTGGCTGCTGATTCCATAAATTTCGCTTAACTCTACTTATTAATTAATAGCGGAGCAAATTCTTCGTATTTCACCATTAGTGCCTGTCTTCACACCAATGTTGCTCATTTTCACCATTGACCTTCCAAATTCTACATTGAAGGCCAACCCGGCCAAGCCTCTAACACCCAAGAATCGTTGAACAAAAGTTCTTGTAAATGCGTCAGTCCATAACATCTGGTCAGATTCAAGTACTCCACGGCCGTCACGTAAATTAGCGAAATATGAATTATCAAATCTGTTCGCGCTACTTGTGTCCAATGCAACTCTCCTTGAGGCATCACCGTTTTGAGGGCAAAGTGCTTGGAATTGAGGAAGGAATGAAGAGGCAATTGATGGATCACTTGTTCTAGAAGAGGTGTTGTATAGCCTGTAGCGGAAGAATTGGCATGCTGAAGTTCCAATTGTATGCACAAAATGTGTCATCATATATGTGAGTCTGAGGACAGAATAGTCATTTTGTTTCCGTAATTACGCGTGTTCAATATCATGTCTGAATTGTTACTTGTGTCAATTACTATAAATGTCAACCACTAATGACAATGATAATTTGAAAAGTTCTTAGATTATCGTTATAGTTTACTTAAAATGCACAAACACTATTTCTAGTTTGAAAAAAAATAGGTACAGCCCGTTACAAATGTGTTGATTTTAAGATAAAATGATCAAAACACTCTCGACCAAACTTGAGGTTTTGCAGTCATCGAAAGCAAACATTAAATGAAGTCTTAGTCATTTTTAATACAAGATGAAGTGTATGTATCTTTTAAGTAAATTACAAGGGATGTTAGAGTACTTTTTCCTAGTAGTTTTCACGAAATGAAATTTTCATATTAAAAGAGTTGAATACTCGATAGCTACCATTAAAAATTAAAAAAAAAAGAATTAGATTATGTACAAAGTTGACATAGTTAGATCTTTTTTTCTCTATTTATTGGATATTCAAGTTACGGGTGAACACGGTTCGATTCGGTTCAGTTGGTGGCCTAAAATCGAAATGAACTGAAACATTTGTTCGGTTCTTTTCGGTCGGTTTGAAAACTTTTTGTTCACCCCTAATTTTTGGAGACATAATAACAAAATTGTACTCTCTTTTCTCACTGTGGTTGAACTTGCTTCAATAAGCATAGTATACTATATAAGAAGAAACCTACCAACATGGGTAACAAAATCTTGTGTGTTTAGACCCTTTTGCTTTTGGACGTCAACCGAGTCACTGAAGGCAGGCAAATTCGTTGTGTCCGATGCTAAAAAGACACGCCCATCTCTTCGTCCGGTAGGCACCTGCCAACTTGGTCCGTTTGTCTGTAACAAAATTCCATAATATTCAAAACGTAGTTATTTTTGTGCATTACTAAGTAAGACTACAAAAAATATACTATATATGATTTTTCTACAAATGATCAATACTAAATAGTTGTAAGCTAAAGACGTACTTTTTATGCATGCGAAACTTTTTTATATTTACACATACAGCAGGTTAATTTTAGACATTTTTACTGTCAATATATGTATATATTATATGTGTATGGGTGTGTGTGCACGCACACGCACATGTAGTTTATATATAAATGAACTTATAAATAAATTTTAAATTATTACCAGAACAACAGAATCACGGGCAGCAAGGGCGAGAATGTCGGAGCATGAAACGACACCGGGACAAGCAGTTTCAAGCTGGGTTTTAGCATCATTAATAGCTTCATAACCTCTAAGCAAACGATTAGGTAGTCCTGTTTTTTCAGTGTTGGCACCATCAATGAGAATAGAACCATCACAACCTTGAACAAAACAATCATGGAAATGCATTCTCAACAAGCCTGGAGCGACAGTAGGATCAGACTGAAAATGAGACTGAACTGTCGTTCTCACAATGGATTCAACGTTAGGACATGAAGTTGAATAGAACCCAACTCGTGTACCCTGCCCATTAACAAAAGCAGCAGCAAACGAAAGCAAAATAAAAACTAAACTAAATGTAGTTTTGGAGAAATTAGCTTCCATTGTTTCTAAAATGCAAGGGTTTTTCAGGTTTGCCTGAAGTTGTATGTAGATTGTGGAAGTGATGAGCAATATAAGCAAAGTGAGGGGAGTATTTATACGTAAAAGGCCATAGTTGGTAGAAAAAAGTAAGCAAAGCCGGCTAAGTAAACGACATTCATTAATTAATAAGGAGAGAAAATTCAAATGAAGATGTGTACTCTTTGTCAACAAATTGAATTGTTTAAGAATCCCTTTCTATCTCTTAGGAAAATTTGTAGTATCTTTTTATAAGACAGAACATTTTGGGTTGATTACAATTTTGTTGTCCAGAGTTTGAGAAATAGTTCTAAATTGTCCGAGTTTTTATTGTAATATTCGTGAATCACTAGTAAATGTACTAAAACGAATACTGTTTGTTTATAAGGACGATAAGATGGAATTAAAATTTTAAAAATTAAAATTGTGATTTAATTAAAGACATTACGCATTTGTTTTTATTTTCATTTTTATTCTCATTTTTATTTTAATTTCTGTGTCATCGTCTTTGTCTTCAAATTGTAATTGTTTAAAAAATAAAAGATGGTTAAAGTTGGGATTCATTTGTTTGCTTTTGTTTTTGTTTTTTTTTTGTTGAAAAAGTTTTTGGGTACTACCATCCCCGTGAAGTTGTGTATTCTTTGTCAACAAATTTTAATTAATGGCCATCGAATCTTTATCTCTATTCGGAAAATATTTATTATCTTTTTGTAATATCTATTATCTATTCGGAAAATATCTATTATCTTTTTGTAAGAGATAAAATCATGGTAAAGGTGACTAATACCCTCCGAACAAAGGAATGAAGAAGTAAAGAAATTAGGAAAAAAGAAAAGTAAGTTCTCTTCGTTAATAAATTAAAATTTCTAGTAATCTTAAAATAATAAAACAATGTATTTTATGTTGCTTACTGTCACACATTAAAATGAGATATTATATTACACTATGTTATATTATTATTATTATTATTATTATTATTATTATTATTATTATTATTAGTACCGCTGAGGGTGTGAATGAATGCTTAAGTACATTTCACAGGTGGGAAAAAATTTCAGCACCCTTGTCTTTGACAAAGTGAATCATGAAATGATTAGGGAAATAATGATAGCAAGACTAGAGTTACTTGTACTACAATTTAAATGTCTTTCCTTAATTTGGAAACCTGAAAATCAGTGGCCATTAAAAAGTAAAAAGTTAATGTGCTCCTTAATGTACTGGCCGAATCTTTGTCTATAACATAAATCGAAGGCAAACATGGGCAACAAAAGTCACCTTAAAGATATCGAAGCTTCCGTAGAAATGTCTTCCCTTTTCTTTAACCAATCCGCACCACTTGCATGCCTATTCCAAAAGTCTCCATGCAATAAACTTTTGGGCCATATATTGCTTTTTCCATTTGAATTTATCCTGTAATATCTTAAAATAAATTGTTCTTTGAAAATATCTTCACCCAATTTTTGCTTGATATTGCTAATTTATTCTCTACTCCGATCCATGTCTAAATCATTCGCATTTCTATCCACTTTTAGCCATGTTGATCAAGACATTAATCTAACTATTGCGAAATATATAATAGTAATAATAATGCTTATAGGCACCGCCTTATTTAAAAGATTAACTTTATATATAACATTGATCTTACTTGGTGCATGTGCATCACAAAGAACATGCTTCATTGAGTTCGTACTCTTGACCCGACCGAAAACACACGTCCAATTAAGTTAAAAGTGTTTGTATTTTCTTATAGCATAATATCTCATTTATTGTCCATAGTCAATGGGAGATTTTCAACACCGCACCCTCTCGACATAAGCCCGATCTGGGTTCTTATTAACATGTAAGATGCATGGTCTACCAACCGGCCGTAAGTATTGTTCACTTTGACTATGCCTCAAGTATTCGATTTCACAATTTTCACTACAACAAATGTGTGCTTTAATGGTATAGAATGATCGCGTTTTCTATCAAAACGCTAATAGGGTTGTCTAATTTTCGGGGAAGCTAGCACGAGGGAACAAAAATTACAACTCCGCCTAAAATTACTCTCTCACAACTCTCTCTCTTTCAACCTCTCTCATGCCTCGCTCAGCTTCAACCTCTCTTCAAAGTTGCACATAAATCTTTGGGATTCAAGAATCAGCTCACTCTTTTATCTTTCTCTCGAGAAGCTCTCTCTGGTGAGCTCTCTCTCTATTGTATCTCTCACACAGCGCCTCTCTTCAACCCTCACAAACTCTGCGACGAAGCTCACATGCACTCTCAGCGACAAAACTCATAGAACTTTTCCTCGCTAGGAGAAGCTCTCTCTTAGATCTTTCTTGCATGTTTGTCTTCAATGGTCTGTTTGATTACTTAATATTTTTGTTTAACTTTATTTACCTAAACAAAAAGATACCCAACCCTCTCTCTTCACATCCTTAATCCTCTCTCTTCATCCTCTCAACTAGCTCTCTATGCTTCAACCTCTCTATGCAATTGTCAAAATCCAGGGATGTCGCTCATGAGTCTCATTCTTTCAACTATCTCTCTCTCAGAGCTCTCTTTCAAGAACCTCTCTCTGGTAAATTTTTGCATCTCTCTCATCAGCTCTCATCATTTCTCTCTCTTGGATCTCGTAGCTCTCTCTCATAGCTCTCTCTCTATCTCTCAGCTTTGTGTCACATCTCAGTTTTCAAGTCCTTTCCCACTTTGTGTCAAAACAAGAGGAATGATTTTGTTTCTTGTGAAGTGTGTTATAATTTCTAATTCATTTTTCATTGTGTCTAAATTTTCTTTGATATTTGTGTTTTTTCCTTAGAAATTTTGTCTGAGTTTAGGGTTTCCCAAATTTTATTTACTTCTCTTTCTTCAATGTGCCAAATTTCATATTACTTCTCTTAATTAGGGTTTCCCAAGTTAATTAGTTTGCCAAATTTCATCTAGTTGGATTAATGTTAGAAGTTTGAGGGAGTGATTTAGTAGCTGAGATGAATTTTGAGTTCGATTTGTGATTCTAACTGTCAAAAGGCTTGCTTTTATGACTCTTTGTATTTTTGCAAGAAAATGTTTACTTTCGTGACTTTGAGTTTGAATTGAGTCTTGTGGTTGGTTTGATTTGTTATTCCAGGGAGATAATTTTAACATAGACTTTGTTTCTACTTTTAGATTCTTGCTATTGCAGAATAGGACGGCTCTCCCATCAAGAATTAGGTATTGCCAAGCTTTCTAGTTTTCATGAATGGTTTTCTATCCATCCACTTAGTGCTAAGTTACATGAAGTACAAGTGGGTCTTCATTTCAGTCATTTTTTCCTAATTGAAAATTACCTCTATCAACTTATTAGCCTGATTTGAAAGTGGATGTACTGCTCACGTTCTCCTTAGTTTTGAGGCAAGTGACTGGTATCCAGAAATTAGTTTTGGTCTAAGTACCTCAAGTTGAATGACTGTAATTGTTACGACATAAAGATAAATGGGAGATAACTTCAGGTAAAAATGACATTCAAAGCTCATGACAAACATGAGAATGCATTAACTATGCTAAACTATGTTGGAACCGAGCTATATCGATCAATACATATATGCATTTGCATGTAATTAACTGGTGTGCCCGCAGTGCATATGTACACTTATATAAGCAATATGTAAAAATATAACAGTGGTGATCACCATGAGGTTGGAAGTTATGTGGAATTTCAGCTAATTGATTGTAGCATTGTGGAAGTAAAACAAGAAATGGGATAGATAAAATGTACTCAATTTTCTTTTGAAACAATTTGAGTTGAATTTATTGTAGGATTGTGGTTGAGATTCTTTCTAGTTTAATATACATTTAGACTTTATAATTTGGCAAATGATTTCAATAGTCTATATGTTTGTTAAACATCTTTCGTAGGTGAATGCTTTTCATAATGATGAGGTGCCTTCAGTAAGGGCAGCTGCGTGTCGAGCTATTGGTGTCATATCTTGTTTCCCTGATGTTTCTCATCAACATTTCTCATAGGTAAGCTGCTAACATGATAGATAAATTATATTGTGGTTTCTTTTGGCAATTGTATAGTTTTTCTTTTTGTCCCTTTGACTTTGGGTGATCTAGTTCCCCATGCTTGTGCTTTTTTCTTTCTTCTTTTTGTATGTATTTCACTGTTTTCAAAATGTAAATCATGTACGTGGTTTTTATTGATATAAGTTACTCTTGCAACTATGCCATTCTAGGCTTGTTTACTTTTAAGTAATGACTTCTAAGAAGAGAGCCAAGAATTACACAAAATTCTTGATCCAAATTGTCATACTTGCTGTTGTAATACCTAATTGTAGGTGGAGTTTGCATTGGAAGGGTTTTTTATACCATATGAAATAGATATTACTAAATGATGAGTAATTTTGGATGGACTTTAAATAGCAGGTATAGTTATCTACCCATTGGTTTAGAAAATAATAGCTTTCTTGTTGTTTGTGTTCGTGCCTTTGAACTATAATAGTTCTTATATTTATCATTTCCGTGGCATGGTTAGTTCATTTCCCGGCATGTTTTAGTACATAGGGATAAGCGTTGAAAGTGGGTAGGAGAGACTTGGAATCTATCTCTTCCATTGTTTAGTTTCATTCATTTTTTGGACCTTAACTTTGGATTATACACATAGAAGAACATTATTTCTATTGCTGCTATATGATTACTAAAATTTATCTTTTAAGTAGATTATATATGACATAAACTTTCATTTCATGGAGGTTTTAAATCAGTTAAGTCCTTATCTCACATGTACTCATGTTGACTGTTAGAGCGTTTTATATAGTTTTTGGAGGTTACTATAATATTTAACATTTTTTCTAGATAATATTGGATGACATGTCTGCATAGAGAGTATCAATTAAGATTAAAATCAACAGAAGCAAGCAACCCACAAGGTGCTCATATAGCCAAGGACAACGATTCCTAAAGCTTCACCAAGGTAGTTACCCTGCCAAGGTGCTCCTTCACCATGTACAACGCTTGAAGATGGAGGTATACATTTAAGAAGTCTTTGCTAATTTTTAATTGGATATAGAGAAATGGTTTTTCAAGTTTTTATTGAACTAGCAGCTTGCTTCTTTGCATTTTTAGTTAGATTTTCTCTTATTGAATGATTGAGTAAAATGATGAATATATACAAGATATAGTTAGATATAGGGTATTGCTTATTAACATATGTTGACTATTTAAACTGTGCCTAGCTAGAAGCCTCATTAGTTTTACTAAAGGACTATTCTCGTTAAAATGGGGTTTGAAAGCGTTGCGGGGGGGGGGGGGGGGGNGGGGGGGGGGGGGGGGGGTTGATGCAATTTTGCATGTGCTAAGTTAAGTGTAGTTCTTATAAGCTTGTGCCAAACACATTTAGCTACATGTTACTATGATGTTAATTTTGTAAACAGTTTCCTATCCTTTTTATTTAATCTTATTTTCTTATTTGACCATCATTCTTCCATCAACTAATATACAAGGAGTGAACTACATGCTAAACTCTAAAATTTGGTAGTAGATTTAGTATCAAATATCTTAACGTCTCTGAGTATCCTATTACATGGTATGTATATTTCAATATAATCCTTATACTTACATGCAATTCATATTTAATCTATTTTCTTCTTTTTTTCTTTTTTGGGTGAGGGAATGGATAAATTTGAAAGGTTTTGTGTTGTTATGAACCTTCTCTGTCACTTAAACTTTGTTATGGTCTTATAAGATATTATTTAGATAAATTTGGTTGCTTGTTAAATGTAGCATTTTGAGATAGAAGATAATAAACTTGATTTGCAGTTAAATATCAGAATTTGGTTGCTCTCTACCAACTACTATACTATATCATGAAATGTTGTAAGTATGCCACTAATTCTTAACTTCCTTTTCTAATAAGTCATTTCTTAGTTGTTGATCATTTAGATTGTACTATTTGGAATAGGAGGCTTGCTCTTTCATCTGAATGGATCATCCATACTTTGGCACATCCCTTTAATCTTGTCTGAAGTATCACCAAGGCAGTTACCCACGTCGCCAACTACTCACCAAGAAAAATCACCAAATGGACCTCCTAGGAAACCTCCACCTTCAGTACCTAGATGTGAATTTATACTAGATTTTAGTTTTTTTTTTATAATTTACTTTTGCTTGCTCTATGTAAAAATCAATATGTAATTATCATCTGAGATGTGATTTCTAGTAGACAATTAGTATGTAACAACTTTGACTAATTAAATAAAATAATGTGTGATTTTCTTATTTCATGAATATTTTTGAAAAGTTATTTATGTTTTTATATTTGTACAATTGTAAGTATAAGTAATAAAAAAGTTATAAAAAATATTTAATAACATTAACAAAACAATAATGAAAAATGCTATGAAAGACCTACAATAGCGTTTATAAAAGGCTATGAAAGACCTACGATAACATTTATCAAAGGCTATGAAAGACCAACGATATCATTTGTAAAATGCTATAAGAGACCTACTCCAGTGTTTATAGAACTTAAAAGGCTTTGTACAACATTTTTAAAAGGCTATGAAAGGCTTTTATAGGATTTTTTAAACGCTATGAAAAATGTTTGATAGCGTTTAAAAAATGCTATAAAAAGCTTTTGATAGCATTTTTGTAGGTTTTTAAATAGCGTTTAAAAATGATATCATAGGTAGCGGACTCTTAATAACGTCGATATACATCGCGTTTTCAGAAATGCAATCGAAACCCTATGATAACGTTTATGGCCGCTATCGTAGCATTTTTTTTGTTGTAGTGTTTGTCCTCTTAGGCCTAATCCAAAAGGTGTCTCCAAGTTAGAAGATTTTGTCCCCTCTAGTACGTACATTCCAAACCTATTGTCCACAATCGCTGTGTGCTTTTCGACAAAATAACACGGTAAAAAGTAATCTATGATCTACAACATACTAAAGTAGGGAAGGAGATTAGAATCATTTTTGAATAATTTTGTTCAATTATTATTAATACATTATCCGAGAGAATATTTTAATTTACATGTGACATTTGATAATTGGTTACTTTTTAAAATAATAATGTGACTAAAGTAGGCACTAATTTTTTTTTAAAATTATTCACTTATTTAATGATTTTGGAAAAAAAATTAAGTTATTAATAAAAAAGTTGAAGACTAATTTTAATTTGATAATTTTGAACGAATCATAGAAAGTTTTTTGAAACTTTAAAGAGAACAACAATTTTCTACTAGTTTTTTTAATATAGAGAAAAAGTGAATTTTCTCTAAAAATTTTAAGTAATATAATTTAAGATATACTTCCATTATAACACACTTTGAGAAACTTTAATTAGACTATATTTTATATATTTGTATAATTAGAATATTATATAAATACTGTTACACAAAAATCACAAACAAAAAATTAAAGTTGTATACAAACAAAAAAAGAAGATCAAGTTTAAAACGAACATGAAACATATAATTTAATTCTAATGAGGTTACTTTTTCTTTTAATTTTTTAGAGCACGTTTCTATTATATACTCTTATATTTTTTCATGAAAACATACATATGTGTTATAATTTGGTTAAATAAAAATATATCAGTAAATAATAATAATAATAATAATAATAATAATATAACATTGTCTTGATTGGACTCACATAAATTAAAAATAAACAATGTGATGCTAAATACATTCTTTTCAATTCACATGATACAACATCATTTTTAGAGCACAATTTAATTATATACTCTTATATTTTCCCCTGAAAACATAGATGTGTTTTATAACTTGGTTGAATAAAAATACATCAATAAATAAAAATAATAATAATGTAACATTATTTTGATTAGACTCACATAAGTTAAGAACAAATATTATGATGCTAAATACATTCTTTTCAATTCATATAACACAACATGATTAAGTAATAATTATAACTAAAAATACAACTGGCTCAATTGCATATGCATCGCATGTTGGGGAGCAGACGAGAAATATTTTTGCTTCTTATTAGATCATGAGGGCTAGTTGAAGGAAGATGTTATGTAGATGAGTAGGAGGAATAATAAGGCATAAGATGTTGCTTCAGGGCTTAAACAAGCTATTGGATTACTCTTGTGCATCACAAAGCCATTGACGCGCTGAGTCAACTCCTATGACGCTAGTTATGCCCTGCTTGGTCCCCTCGACACGGTGGAGGTTCTGTAGCGTGTCATGAGCACCAGGCTAAGGGGCGGTTGAAAAACTCAAGCAATTGCCCTACCTTAGTATATGATAGGGACACAAGGGAGAAGGTTGTGATGGTGGTCTTATTATTCACACCTCTAGTAAGATGAATAGAGGACCGGTGACTTGGGATTGCATGAGCGTATTTTGCGCACTTATTTTTTACTCATTATCCAAAGTAACATTTTAATTTACATGTGATATTTAATAATTATCTATGTCAAAAATTAAATTAAATTGATCAAACTAAGCATTTTTTAAAATACATTCACCAATTTAATGAATTTAAAAAATTATTAATAAAAAAATTAAGTTAATTAGGTAACTTTAAAATGAATTTTAACAAGTTATTTAAAAAAATATAGATAAAGCTATTGTTTTCTACTAATTTAATTTAATATAGAGGAAAAATAAATTGGCTCTAAAAAACTTAAAATGCAATTCAATTTTAAACACACTTTTAGAATTTTAGTTATGTTATATTTTATATATCAGTATACTTAGTATGTTACAGGAATATAATTATACAACATTTACAAATAAAAAAAATAAAATTTACAATACAAATGATTAAGTTTAAAATAAAAGATTAAATAGATAATTTAATATAAAAGACATCACGTTTTCTTTTGTGTTTTGAGAGTACATTTATATTACATACTCTTAATTTTTTTTAAAAACAGTCATGATGTTCTACGGTCCAATGATAAGATATCATAAAAAATAATAATATAATATTGTCATGATTTTTTATGATACTAAATATATTTATTTTTAGTTCAAATAAACAACATAATTATAAGTAATAACCATAAATAAAAATGCAATAGATTTAAATTACACCTATGTCATTTTATGTTTGACTTATCATATTAAATAAAGTTGTTTGTATTAACTATTGAATGGTGACTGTCAAAATTAGTAAAATTACACGTGTATCGTATTGTGTATTGACTAATCTATTAAATAAAATTACTTGTATTAACTATGAAAAATTTTACAATGCGGGGGTTGTATTTTCCTGTATTGATGCCGTGAGGTTTAATAATTTGTTGAAGAGGTTCTACATATGTTCAGGGTTCAACAAATAAAAGGTTAACCAAATTTTTTTGTCAATTAATGTGTTAAAGGGGTTTAACAAATATGTTTAAATGTTCAATAAAAACTATTGAGTAAATAATCCTATATCAGCTAACTAGAAATATTAAATAAAGAATATAAATTTAGAATAATACTCAACTCTCAAGTTAATTTTTAACTTTAAAGAGATTCTAAAATTTTAATATGTCATTAAAGTCAATGCTACATTTTCATGTGATAAGATATATAAATATGCAAGCCTGTACGCGTGATGGAGAATTTTCAGTATTAATGTCCAAAAATGTGCTCTGTGCCATTAACTATTAACTATTTGATGGTGTCTATCAAAATCAGTAAAATAGTGGGGGAGCTGGAGCTTATGAATAAGACAAAGTGAGACGTTAAAGGAGTTGGTAAAGGTCTTCATCAGAACCGTCTAAGACCATCTTTTTTGACAGTTGATTTTTTTTATATGAGAATCCGCGGCCGCTACAGCTTACAGATCAGAACCACTCTCTAGTCATGAATATATACAAGCTTTACTTGTCTTATTTGGAAGATTTAATGGAATCATCAATCATGTTCCCAGGATAATTTTTTTATTTCCTTAATTTGTTATTTTAAATAATGTTTTAAATCCTAATTCCGTGTCGCACGGATGAACAGTTTCGAATGAAGAGATTGACTTTCGACTACAACTTCATAGATAACATATTTTATCTGATCCAATATTTAAAATATATACATTTTATTTTTGATTCATATAGTAGTTAATACTATATGTATCATGAGATAGAAAAATAGCCCATGAATTAAAAATGAAAAAGAGAGTCCACTGACTAAAAAAATAAAAAAAGCATCAAGACTAAAATTAAAAAGTGAAGTTCTAAATTTATCTATAAATAGAGAGGATGTCTTCACTTAAAATGAGATCATTTTTTAAAGAAAAAGAGAGGTCTTGAGAGAGAATGAGAGGAAATCTTTTAGAGAGTGTATGTGAGAAATATGAGAGATTTTTCAAGATAGAGAGAATAAGAGTTTACATTTCTATTCATCTTCTCTCATTTTTTTTCTTAAGATAATTTAAATTTCTTGCATATTTAGCTAATAATATATCTTGTTCATTATTTTCCATCATCTCTCATCTATACTCATGTAATGCATACTATTTCTTTCATTTTTCATATATAAGTGTTTGTTCCTCATTCTTCATCTTTTTACTCTTAATCTTGAACTTTATTTTTATGCATTGATGATTTTCATATAAATTTGATAATGAGATATATTTGTAATCAACTGAATCAATGAGAATGAAGATAAAGTCTTTGAGGGGTGCAAATTAATTCAATATGAAGCAACCCTTTAATGAGTTGAAATTGTATATTTATTGTAAAAATCTACTATGATAATTTCTCAGATATAAAAATGCATAAAATAGAGACTTAAACATCTATATAAAAATTATGCAAATATTTAAACTTTAATTTTTTAAGTTACCACAAGTCTTATCATTTTTAGTAACACTTGTTTGAACTAGTTACCATCCATGATCATTCGTCAACTATTTGATTAGCAATGAAGGAAGAAAGAAAATTATGATAATTAGTGAACTAAGTAGTCCAAGATAAAAATGGGTATATTTATATAAAAAAATATTTTATTTTAAAATTTTATTCATTGTTTTGTCGTGACACTCGGTTTAACTAGTTACCATCCTAAATTTCTCTTTTGTTATTTGCATAGCAATTATTAAAGATAGGAAAATAATGGTAACTAGTAGGCTATGCAGTCAAAAATTGTATATTTATGTTAATTATGTATTTACATATGTATATATGTATGTATATATTATCTTAATAAAATTAAACATTTACATAAATTAATTTATTTAATATTTATATTTTTATAATAGTATAATTATATTTTTTTAAATGTTTGACCGATAAAATAACGTTTGATTAAATTTTGTATAAAGTGTTTGATAGAGGGTAAACACCCTCTGTTTAAACAAAGGGTAATTCAGCCTCTGTCGAGCAACATAGGGTGAACACCCTCTCCCCCCCTCCCCTTTCATTTTTTTTTCTTTTTTTTCTAATGTATCTTATTTTTCATTTTTATTATTTTATTAACATATATTAGTGTTTATTTCAAATTTATATTTTTATGCATCTTCTTTACATGTTTCACATACTATTCATTTCTTTTATACTCTATACATTCTCATCAAATTTATCATATATTTCTAACTTTTCTTTTACCCATTTTTTTATAATTGTTGTTTTTCTTATTTCTTATTTATTTATGAATCATTGTCATATTGTCATGTTTATAAGTTGATTCTTATCTCATTCTCTTATTATTACAACTAATATTCATATATGTGTGAATTACAATCTTAGCAATTAGATTTAAATTTTGTTAATTCCACTATTTAGTTTGCACTAAAAAAATCCTATGATGAATTTTGAGTTTTTTGGGATACTAAATTTCTCAAATTACTAAGCTGAAGAGTTATTTTTGGGATGCAGAGAAAAACTCCGATAATGCTTTGATTTTCAAAAAATATTAAAAATAAAAAATGAATTGTTTTTCAATGATCTTTGTACCACCCATTAAATGTCAATTATTTTATTTCATTTTATGATACAAGACATATCTAATGGGGCATTCAAAATTAATTCTCTTTAACATTGTTTTTAAAACATAATTTGGATAGTATTTAATTAAATTTGATAACCATTTTAATAATGGGTGTTGTGTGGTGCTAATATCTTCCCCACACACAAATGACTTCCGAACTAACTTTGAGTGTTTGTAGATAAAAAAAATTGTTTTACAATTGGGTGACCGATCATACCCTAAAATGATTGATGGCGACTTTAGATTTCTTTTCTTTTCCAAAAATGACTTTTTCAATCTCCACTCTGTGTCGCGTGCACACAGTGACAACTTGGTGACTCCACTAGGGACGCAATCATTCTAACCATATTTAGATCGATAGAGAGTAAAGTCAAAATTTTATCATATGCCGTGTGATTAATTGTTGTTCTTATTCATACTTGTAGTTGTATATAGTTTGTGTCTATATTTTATATTTATTTGTATAATTTCTAATTTCGCACACATACACTATCCCCGAACCCGGGCTTTTCCTTTAGGATTAATGAGAATGAGTAGTGGAATGCCTTCATGGAATTGCAGTTCTCGTGCAAGCTCATGGAAGTTCTTACCCAGGTCAACACTTTCGTGATACCGTCTGGGCCCCCTATTACTCCGCTTGTGTAATAGTGTGGACAACTAGGGAGCTTGGTAAAAACTTACTCCGCTTGAATTATTGTGTGTTATCTTTTAACTGTCATACTTTTTTATGAGCTATCCTCATCATCATCATCATCATATCATCCTCATCCTCATCCTCATCATCATCATCGTTATAGATATATCATTTTCAATACTTCATGCAACATTAATATTGTTTCCATTTTAGCATACAAGTTCAATAATTTTTTTAATGACAAAATATTTTTCTCTTTATATTTTTTTTAGCATTGACATTAACATTCTCCATTACGTGATTTAAATTCATGATTTGTCTCCATTTCATTCAACATAAGCTCATTATTTCTTCATGCATTATATGATTCATTATTCGCTTCAAGCATTATTTGTCCATTCTTTCCTTCATGCATTGTAAGTTCATTCCTTCATGCATGCATTAATCTAGATGGTTTCATCAATTTTTTTTTAAAAAAGGAAATAAAAAAGCTCACTTCCATCATCCTAAGAAAACACGATCTTAAGCTAGAGTTATGGATGAGCAAGAAAAAGCGCAATCACAAGCGGAAATGAGGTAAGAAATAACAGAGTTGAAAGAGAAAATGGCCAGAGTCATGGAACTCCTTGCCACTAACAAAGGAAAAGCCTGTTTTGAGAGTCAAGGGGATCGATCGTCACAGGATCAATTTCTAAATGATACTTCACTTTACCTTCCTATATTCATTCTAACATACTGACGTCATCGGGCAGACCAATTCCATCGTGCTCTGTCGATACCAGTAAATGTCTAGCACTAACCACTTCCAAATCCCTATGAACTGATGCGTTCAGGAAAAACTGAGTATAACACCCCAACATTGGCACCTAGCCACAATCAAGTTTACACTCCACAAGGAGAACATGATAATGAGCGAATCATCATACATGATCTTGATGACTCAAAATCACAGAGATCTGTTACCAAGCTAAGCGAAAATCCACTGTCGAGAGATTAGTTAGATTTTCTAGAAGAGAGGTTGCATGCTATTGGAGGATCAAATGCGTACGGTACCATTGATGCAACCTAGTTGTGCTTGGTCCCAGAGGTAACCATCCCTCATAAATTCAAACTACCTGAGATTGAAAAATATGATGGTAGCACAAGCCCTAAGAGTAACCTTATTATGAATTGCAGAAAGATGGCGGCATGCACGCATGATGATAAGTTGTTGATCCATTTTTTCTAAGAGAGTTTGATGGGGGCGACATCTCACTGGTACATCCAATTGGATAGCCAACATATTCAAAGGTGGAAAGATTTAGCTAGCGCTTTCTTAAGACAGTACAAGTACAACATAGACATATCTCCTGATCGTCTTGATCTGCAAAGGTTGGAGAAAAAGCATACTAAAAACTTTAAAGAATATGTGCAAAGGTAGAGGGAATTAGTCGCTTAGGTGTAACCCGTCTTATCATAAAAAGAAATGACCTCAATCTTCATCAATACCTTGAGGTCTCTATTCTATAATAGAATGATTGAGAATGCTTCAAACATGTTTTTTGATATGATAGTGATTAATGAAAAATAGAATATGAGATAAAAAATGGTAGAATTTCAGAAGCTGTGTCAGAAGCGTCCTCCGTAGGAAAAGACCCGCCCTCGAAGAAAAAAGATGGATATGTATAAACAATTAATTTTTTGTATCCATCACAAGCTGTGAATGACCTAAATCTGCGACATCATGTGTCGTAAATACCTCGTAAGTGGCATACAATTATCACTCCCAACCATCAACATTTCAAAACAATCCAAGATTCGATGTGAAACCACCAACTCACCAGTAAATGTTGTTTAGGTTGATCAGACTCAAAGGGGGAATATGAATAACCAACGGTTTGTCCAATATGACCCATTTTCGATGTCCTATACACAATTATTATCACAATTAATAAAGAATAACTAGTTGGTGTCAGTCGCTTACGAGCCTTTCTAACCACCATATCCTGGGTGGTATGATCTAACTGCTCGATGTGATTATCATGCTGGGGTGATAAGACATTCAAAATTGCACAACGTTGAACGCTAGAGTTCAAATGTTAATCAAAGCCAGTTGGCTAAACTTCAAGAAAGCTGATAACAACCCGTAGTTAGTTTTAACTATCCACTAGAGCATGAAAATACCAGGATAAATTCTGTGGAGCATCTCTCTTCATGTGATAATGGAACAACTTGATGTGGTGAATGTTTCGATGGTTGCAATGTATCGATGTGTTCATATATCATGGTTACCGTAACTCTAAGTTCAATAATTGGGATGTCACTACAGTGCCAATGTTTCTTAGGAACTTTCAAGAGTGACGAGCAAATGTCAATTTTCTAAAAGCTCTACCCAATGTCTGAAAAAATCTTTTGCTATGCATTTTCTTATCATGTTTTGCCTATTTTTAATCCTCTCCTAGTTTCAATTCTCGTTTTGTTCCATTCACGTTTCTATGTATTTCAATGCTTCATTCATTGTTGTCATATTCTTCCTTTCACCCAACAAACTAACACATATTAGGAATGATGATTTTGAGAATAAAAGCATAAGTAATATCAAATATAGCTTTGACAATCTTATTTTTAGTGAAAGACAAATGAAAGTGAAAAGACAAATGAAAGTGAAAATAGTTTTTTATCTGGTGAATAGTGACATTACAAAAATATATTATTCTTATTTCATATCATATTCTTGTTGAATTTACTTATGATCGGAAATGATGGAGATGTGTTCTTTCTTCTATCCCAAATACTTTTATCCATTACAAGCCTAATTGAGCCTTAAAAAATCTTCATTTCATGACCTCCAACCAATGATCATTCCCTACACTGGGGAAATTATTCTTTTTGTCAAAATATATATCTCAAAAGAAAAATTTCTCAAATTAGGATAAAAGAAAAATACCAAGGTGAAAAAATAAAAAAAATATTTCAAAAAAGTAAAAAAGTCAAATGAGTCTTGTGATACTTTTAAGAGTGTCCTCTTACATTAGGGGGAAATTTGTTCAACGGAAATTCTGAATGTATTTTTTCAAACTGGGGGTAGTTGTTGCAAAAACTTCATATGCAAATATCCAATTTTGGTTTCTCAACACAGAATATCAAAGCCTACACTGGGGCAATCTTTATTCAGCAAAATCTTCAACAATGATCATTAATTTAGACACATCATTATCAGATGATATATATTTACACCGGGAAAATTATTCTTTTTATCAAAATATATATCTCAAAAGTTAAAAAATTTCTCAAATTAGGACAAAAGAAAAAGACCAAGGTGAAAAAAAATATATTGCAAAAAAGTAAAAAAAGTCAAATGAGTCTTGTGATATTTTTAAGAATGCCCTCTTACATTAAGGGGAAATTTGTTCAACGAAAATTCTGAATGTATTTTTTCAAACTGGGGGTAGTTGTTGCAAAAAAATCATATGCAAATATCAAAATTGGGTTTCTCAAGACATAATATCAAAGCCTACACTGGGGCAGTCTTTAATCAGCAAAATCTTCAACGATGATCATTAATTTAGACATATCATTTTCAGATGAGTTTTGAGCATTTGATATAATTTCTTTTGACAGCTATAAACCCTAGCCTACATTACAGTCTAAATGAAAGTTCTCTTCAGACAAAGAAAATCTATCTACAACAAGAGCATGACTTTAAATAAGTTAATGCCTTAATATATATCTGTGATGAGCAAGGCAGTCACCTTTAAAAAAATAAAAAAGAAAAGAGAGAGAGAGAAAAAAAGAAAAGAAAAGAAAAAAGAAAAAAGAAAAAAAAAGAAGAAAAAGAATGATCACTGTGAGTGTGGAAAGTGAAGTCATGTAAAATGCTTTTACTTCTCAAAAGAGTCGTTCTGAAAACTAAGAAATATCTTATTCCATAATTTATTTTCTCATAATATTTTCAAATCTTTATTCATCATCATTTCTTGATAAATAAAAAGCCTTTTAGTCATAATATCTATTATACCATTCTTACTTTCTTCATTTCTTTCCCTCAACATTTAAGAACATGTAGATGCCATTGCAAATTACTCTTGAAATTACTTAGAAGTATGACTTTTAGAAAAAAAATAGAAAAAAGAAAGAAGAGGAAAAGGTAAAAAGTAGTCTGAACGCATGACGAAAACTTGAAAGGATACCATGGGAAAAAAAGTAGGACTGTAGCTACAATGTAGCATATGCACAATGAAAACACAAAAAGATATCGTGACATTTTACAAGATTGGCCGAGATAAAATAACACTTTGTCATTTGCCTTTGTCACAAAAATAAAGTTCAAATATTAAAGCATGATCCGACGAAAAGATGAAGAGTTATAGTTATAGTGAAAATCTGAAATTCATAGTGAAAGCTCAAAAGAACACTATCGGGTTCTTTACACATTTGAAAATGCAGGAAAGAAGTCAAATAAGAATAAATATTTGTTTGCCTCCGTCGTTGACAAAGCTGAATATCGGGGCATGATCTGATACCAAGGAACACACCATTTCCTCTGCCACATGCTTGTTATCTCATTGTCTATGATCCTAGTCCAAGCGACTGTTTTGAAAGATAATGGAGATAACCAAAATGGCCAATTTTCCAGAAAAAACCATCATAAGATTTTCTCAAAATGTTAACAATCATGCATGGTGTTCACGCTGTCATGATCATCTCACTTGCATTATAAGTCAAGAATTTCATTGCATAGACATGAATCATACTAGTTGTTTTATTTATTTCAAATCATCAAGAACATCCATTTGAAATCTATGGACATGATAGTATTTATAGCCCTAATCGATTTAGCTTTTATTATCATATGAGACTTGTATAAGTAAACTTCACCATCATTTTCAATATGGTTAAATAGAAACCAACTTGGTTGCGGTCGAAGCCCGATGTCAGTGCTTGGTCCATTTCAATCAGTATGGTTAAATTGAACTCGATTTGATCACGGTCAAAGCCTCGTGTCGGTGCCATGTCCGTTCATTTTTAATATGGTTAAACCAAACCCGACTAAATTGAGGTCGGAGCTTGTGTCTATCCAGGTCCATTTCTTTTTATATATCTCTGGTTGAATCAAACTCGAACTAATTTAAGGTCGAAGCCTGTGTCTATCCAGATCCATTTTCATTCAAATATCTCTGATAGACTTGAACTTGAACTAAATCGAGGTCAAAGCCTGTGTCTATCCAGGTCCATTTATTTTCAAATACCTCCAGTTAAATCGAAGCTGAATCTAGTCGAGGTCAAAGTCTGTGCCTATCCAGGTCCCTTTCACATTTCTATCATTTCATAGAGCCCGAATAAGTCATGGTTTCTATTCCTCTATATAATTTTTTTTCGTACCAATCAAAATATTTATCTACACATTTGTGCACTTTCTAAGTTTAGAAGCGTGAACAAAGGGGAAAGGGGGCAACTGTAGATACTGTATTTTGTCTGGTCCAATATTTTAAATATACACATTTTATTTTTTGACCCATATACTAATCTAAGACCATGTGTATCATTTGAAATAGAAAAAATAACCCATGGACTAAAAATAAAAAGAGAGTCTAATGACCAAAAAAGTAAAAAAAATGGAGCATAATGACTAAAATCAAAAAGTGATGCCCTAGATTTGTCTATAAATAGATATACGATCTTCACTTGAAAGAAGGTCATTTTTTGGAGAGAAATAGGAGAGATTTTTCAGGATAGAGAGAAAGAATGTTTACATTTCTATTCATCTTCTCTCATTCTTTTTCTTAAGGTAGTTTAAATTTCTTTCATATTTAGCTAACAATATATCTTGTTCATAATTCTGCATCCTCTCTCATCCATACTCATGTAGTATACTCTTTGTTTCATTTTTCATATATAAGGGTATGTTCCTCATTCTTTATCTTTTACTCTTTATCTTGAGTTTCATTTTTATGCGTTGATGATTTTCTTACAAATTTGATAGTGAGATATATTTGTCATAAACTCAATCCATGAGGATGAGAATAAAGCTTTTGAGGCATGTAAACTAATTCAATGTAAATTAACCCTTTAATGGGTTGAAAGTGTACATTTGTTGTAAAAATACCCTATGATAATTTCTCATCCTTAAAAATGCATAAAATAAAGAGTTAAACGTCTATAGAAAGATTATGCAGTTAAGCTTTGAATTCTTTTAATGTTCTCACAAGTCTTTTTTTTTTTTAGATCTTGTTACTATTTTAGTAACATTTGTTTGAACTAGTTACCATCCATGATCATTCATTTGCTATTTGATTAACAATTAAGGAAGAAAGAAAATAATGATAATTAGTGAACTAAATAGTCCAAAAAATGGTATTTATATCCCCAAAAAATATTTTATTTTAAAATTTAATTCATCGTTTGGTCGTGACAATCGGTTTAACTAGTTACCGCCCATAATTTCTCTTTTGTTATTTAAATAGTAATGATTGAAGAGAAGAAAATAATGATAATTAATACGCTATGTAGTCAAATATTATATATTTATGTTAATTATGCATTTATATATGTCTATATGCATTTATATATTATCTTAATAAAATTAAACATTTACATAAATTAATTTATTTAAACATAAATTATTTAATATTTATATTTTTATAATAATATAATTATATTAAAAAATGTTTGACCGATAAAAAAAAGTGTATGACCAAAAATTGTCTAAAATGTTTGACAGAGGATAAACACACTCTATCCCCCTTCATTTTTTTCCTTTTTGTTTCTAATTATTTTATTTTTAATTTTTATTATTTTATTTTTCATTTTCTTTTATTAATATATATTAGTGTTTTTTTTAAATTCATATTTTTAGCATCTTCTTTGCATGTTTCACATACTATTTATTTCTTTTTTACTCTATCCATTCTCATCAAATTTATAATACATTTCTAACTTTTCTTCTACCCATTTTTCTTGATAATTGTTGTTCTTTTTATTTCTTATTAATTTATGTATCATTGTCATATTGTGATGCTTATAAGTTGATTCATTTCTCATTCTCTTATTATTAGAGTTAATATTCATATATGTGTGGATTACAATATTAGCAATTAAATTTAAATTTTATTAATTTTATTATTTAGTTTTCACTAAAAAACCCTATGACAGATTTTGAGTTTTTTGGGATACTAAATGTCTCAAACTACTGAGGTGATGAGTCATTTTTGAGATACCGAGAAAAACTCTTATAATGGTTTGATAAAAAAATAATAAATGAAATATTTTTTGATTGTCTTTGTACCACCCATCAAATGTCATTATTTTATTTTATGATACAAAAAATACCTGATGAGACATTTAAAATTGATTCTCTTTAACCTTATTTTTAAAATATAATTTCGATAACATTTAGTTAAATTTGATAACCATTTTAATAATGGGTGTTGTGAGGTGCTAATACTTTCCTCACACATAAATGACTCCCGAACCAACTTTAAATTTTCAAGACAAAAATTTTTGTTTTAAAATTAGGTGACCGATCATACCCTAAAATGATTGGTGACAATTTCAAATTTATTTTCTTTAAGAAAATAATTTTTTCAATCGTCACTCCGTGTCACATGCACGTTACGATAAACTTTTAAAACTACCTCATTTGAAAAAGGGATAGCAGTAGCATTATTAAGTAATGACAAAAGAAATTTTAATGATTTATATTTGCTACATTGTATATATTATTGTCCAAAAAAATAACACTTTGTTTGAGTATGGATCTCGGAGAGTAATGAAAATAAGGAAAATCCCAAAAAATGTAGTAAAAGAAAAATAATTAACAAAATAACTAAAGTTAATTCTCATTTTTCTGGTTTTATCTCCACGTTCTAACAAAGCAAAACGAAGTAAAAAACAACATACATTACTCGTACTCTTTTTAAAATTCTAGTTTTATCTCTCTAGGGAATCATGTTTGTACGCATTTTCCTTTCACTTTATGTTGTCTTAATTATACGGACACCACTAATTTCATTTTTACTTGAGCCAACACAACTCCATAAAAACAATTTCCTTCCTGAAAAGCTCTCAGATGCCCTTTCTAGTACGACTAAAATGTGATAGTTATCAATTTTAGATACCAAGTTAGCGTTACCTTTACATTTTCGCTCACGAATTTAATAGTAGGGACTAAATTGAAAACATATTAAAAGTTTCAGGATTAATTGACAAAAATTAATGTTTGGAGACCAAATTGACATTGTACAAAGTTTAAGCATTAAATTGACTAATATTAAAGTTGAGGGACAAATAGGTTAGCCTAAATGATCCTAATTGAAACTTTTAACCTGATGTCTGGAGCTCAAACCCGAGTCATGTAATTCACCTCTCACTCAATAAAAAAAAGTTGAGGGAGAAAAAGAGTGGAAGTTTCAATTAACACTCAAGGCTAGGTGTGGTTAGAATTTCACCATTTAGTTAATGATACGGCCTTCACGGTATTTATCATACTTGAATAATCTACTTTCTCCTCAACTAATTTAAATTTGATCATCAAATGGGACCAAATACATTGACAACACAAAATTGTGATTAGCACCTTAATTTAATACACACTTGATACTGAGAACTTTTCTAGTATCACAGGCACGCATCTGGTTGGTTAGTCCATACAATGGAAGTATGCAAAGATGGCCGACAGAGCAATTATGGAAGGAAAGATAATTCGAAGTTATGGTTGACGATTAAGTAGGAACTAAATTTTAAACTAATTAAATGAATGCGTAGTTTGTGATTTGGGATATATGCATGGGGTTGGCATTTAATTGAAGTGACTAAACACTATTTTAGTCTTAATGTTATTAGTTGATCAATTATTTATTTTTGGACCGCAATAATTTTAAGTTTTATTTTTGTAAAAAAAAAAACTATAATTCATTCAAAGTATAATTAGAAACATTACAATCCCAAGATAGCCAAATAGACATACTGTCTATCCAAACATAACATCTACGATTTAAACCCAACCTAGCCATCTTATGAGCAACAGCAATAATCTCCCTAGGCAAATAAATAAAGGACATTTGAAAATAACTTTTGTCTTAAAATATATGATAAAACCAGATTATAACCTAAAGTAAGATCTGAAGCTCCAGATAAAAATTGGATAAGCTCAATTGAATCACTGTACACCTCCACTTCATCCCCTTCCTAAAACTTCATCCCCTTCATATAACTCCTCTTCATGAAGACCCCAGAGAAGAGCACGCGACTCTGCAGAAAAGGAATTGCCACAGCTCGGAATCACGCTGCTCCCCGATCTATAAATCTGCCCATTACCTTCAGAGATCAAGAAACCCATACCCCCCCCCCCCCCCCCCCCCC
>QANY01005643.1:0-190633 GCA_003255025.1 Datisca glomerata | reverse complement strand
CCCCCCCCCCCCCCCACACCTTCCTTCCAAGATCCATCGGTCCATAATCTCCATTTTACCTTCAGGTGGTTCGATCTGGTTTCAGTGTTGAAACAAATATGTGCTCCATCTTCCCCACCTAACCTCCGGTCAACACCAGATTCAGCAACATGCATAGAAGTAAGCTCCAAAACTTCCTCCGGCAAGGGGAGGGTCTGTGTGAAGCAAGCTGAGTTCCTGGCTTTCTAGAATCTCCAAAACCCGATAACAATCCACGCAAGATCTTCATGTTTACTGCCCTTAAGCGCACTACACAATGACCTCCATATATCAAAAACATCATTGCTTTGAATTGATTGGTTCGAATCTGTAGGGGATTACCATACCAAATGGGGCGACTAAAATTATAGAAAAGTAAGATATGGGAAATGGTTTCCTATTCAAAATTGCACAGTGGGCAGAGATTGATTATGTTCATCCCTTTCTGGATCAAATTATACCTGGTCGCCACGAAATTCTTAGCACACCTCCAAGTAGAATCTTTGATTTTAGGAGAAACCCGAAGCTTCCATATTTTATTCCAGAAGATAGAATCATTGATAGGATCACTGCATTCCCCTTTTTCTTTTCCTCTGAGACTGCCATTCTGAAGCATACTGAGAGCTATTCTATATCCTGATTTAAATGTATATCTGCCATCCTGTGAAACTAAATTAAACTGTCATTTATGGAATTAAGACTGAGATAAATGGATTTAATTACAAGCGCATCCACACTATTAAAAATTCCTTCAATTAATAAGGAATTCCAACCACCATTAGGATTAACCAGCTCCGAAACTTTTTGGATATTAGATCCAAAAGTAGTAGTAACTCTAAAAAAATCGGGTCTTGGGATCCATGGATCTTCCCAAATATTAATCTCCTTGCCATGTCCTCTCCAACAAATGCCACAAACCAAGACTTTTCTCCCTTCCAGGATGCTACGCCAACCCCAAGAATGACGATAACCATTTTTTCCATGTAAGAAGTCTGAATTCCTGAAGCGCTTCCCTTTCAGAAAACGAGCAAGCAAAGAATGGTTTATTAATTATTCTCTACCCCTGCTTAGCAAGCATTGCCAAATTGAAGCAATGCATGTCTTTGAAAGCTGTGCCACCTCTACCTTTATCACTCGTAAGATTGTTCCAAGACGCCCAGATAATACCTGATTTTTCACCGAATCAGTCCACCAATACTTTGCCATCCTCACATACACCTCATCGATAAGGGACAAGGGAAGCTTAACACATGACATTGCATAAATAGGAATAACCTGAGCTGCTCTTAATTAAACCTTCCCTACCCGCTGCAGATAACCACTGTTCAGCCCACTCATTTAGCCGAGGAACCACTTTATCTTTCATGTCATTAAATAATTCCTTCTTGAATTTATTGAAGTCTGAGTCCAACCTCAAATACTTCCCCAGATTACGAATAACTCCTATGTTTAGAACACCAGCTAATCTGACATTGTCTTTAGGCAACACATTATTATTGAACATAACCTTGCATTTCTGCACATTAATCTTTTGACCAGAAGATGCCTCATAAAGACCCAGAATGGCCTTAATCTCTTTAAACTCCGAATCCACGGCCTGACAAAAAAGTAAAATATTATTGCTTGGGAAACATAAGGACCCTCTCTTGAAGCATGAAAAACCGTGGATAGTTCATCTATTCTCAGCATTAATAAGCATAGCAAATAAAGCTTCAGCACACATAATAAAAAGAAAGGATGATAGTGGATCACCCTGCCTCAGTCCTCTTTCCGGAAGGAAAGCACTAGACACGTCTCCATTGAGAAGAACACTAAAGGTAACTGTGGAAATACAAGAGTAAATCCAATTACACCATAAATCCAAGAAACCAAAACGCTTAAGATCCGCTACAACAAAACCCCATTCCAATATGTCATAAGTCTTAGACATATCAAGTTTAATGGCAGCATACTTCGTTCCTTTATGCCCTTTTTTAGAAAGCGTATGAAGGATCTCATGAGCCACTAAAATATTGTCACTAATGCTTCTTCCTTTAATAAAATCACTCTGAAAAGGACTTACCATGTCATTGATAACTTCTCAAATCCTATTAGAGAAAAGCTTCAAAATTATCTTGTATGAAACATTACACAAACTTATTGGCCGTAATTCCGTCATATTTTTAGGACTCTTCTTTTTAAGGATAAGCGTTATGTAGGTAAAGTTTATATCTCTCGGGAATGAGGCAAACTGGAAAAAATTTGAAACCAACAATTGAATATCTGAATGGATTACCTCATAGAATTTAAAATAAAAGATTGCCGAAAACGTGTCAGGACCTATAGCCTTAGAACCATCAATTTCCATTACTGCTTTATCGATCTCCCACTCCTCCATCGATCTGTCCAACTTGGTAGCTTCAAGAATTGCCTGCTTTGGTTCCAAAAACCTCAAAACAACATCGAAATTAGTCGGCTAAGCTGATTTGAATAGGTTGTGGAAGTACCATTGCGCTTCCGAAATTAAATCCTCATGATTTGAAATCTATTTCCCGTTACTATCGAATAAACCATAGATTTCCTCCTCCTCCAAGGACTTTTTTATGAATGAATTTAGTGTTTTTATCGCCCTTTGCTAGCCAATCCACTCTCGCTCTATTTCTCCAATACTTCTTTTCCTCCTTCAAGGAACACCCCTAACTCTTTCTCTAATTACTTGATATTCTCCAAATTAAGACTCTCACCATTAAAAGAATAAAGATTCTTCAAATTATCCTGCAATTTGGCTGCCAACACCTTCGAATTAGCATCTGATTCTTTTTTTCTCCACACCAACATCCCCTTTTTAACTTTCTGAAGGGTCACATGGATAGATCTCCTATTATTGCCATTAAAGCATTTTTTAACCGTGTCACAACGATATGAAATTCTAGCCCAGCATTTATCATATATGAAAATGCGCATCCAATTGGAAAATGATTTACAGCTAAAACAACCACATGATCCAATCCCGTGCAATGGATATGGGCTGGTTTACACTTCGAGAACATATCTAACCACTCTTCATTGCATAGACACCTATCTAAATGCTCTCGAATTAATTATCCATCGTGTCTCCTGTTCTCCAGGTAAAAGGAACCCTATAGTATCCCAGATCAATAAGACCACAATCAGAAATAAACTGATTGAAGTCATCCATAGAAGGCCAGAAGTTCTGGTTTCCTCATTCCTTCTCAAAGGGAGATGAGAAGGCGTTAAAAGCTTCACATAATAAAAATTGGTTCGAATGCTCTGCTCACCTCTCCCTAAGAATCCCCCATTGGCTCCTATGAGTAACCTCGTTCGTACTTCCATAAATCCCGAACATTTTCTATTTTTTATTACTCATGTGATCAACTATGATAGCTTCTATAAAAAAATCAGCATACTTGCAGACTAACACATCCTCCTCATCTTTCCACAACCTGCTGCACTGGATTTTCTGTCGGAGTAGAACCTGAAACTCCTTCTTCCCTTTGAAAATGCCCTCTTGGAACCTCCGTAGCATCACCACTAACTCTAATAGAATTGTTAGGGAAAGCTCCATCAATAACCTCCACACCCCATTTTCTTGACATAAAGTATGAATATCGATTTCTCCCTTGCTTTCCAGAATGAAAGAAATTAGCCCCATCATTCGGGTGGGAATGAATTGACTTCCTCCCAATCATGGAAAATTCTCTACCTCTTTCTCTTGTGATTTCTTCAATTTCCCCTTCCTCTATCCTGCTCACGATGGAATCTACCCCAAAAAGTATAAGGCTGAGATCTCCGATTGATTCATCACATTCAGCATCTAAATTACCATCAGCATTTTGATTCTTCAAACAAAAACCTCCCAGATGAGAAATACATCCACAATCCTTTTAGAACATGGCACTCGCTCGTATTTGAAGCTACACCAATATTTCCGCCCATCAAAATTCAGAAATGAACCTCTTTGTAGAGGACTACTGATATCTATCTCCACTTTTAACCCGATGAATCATTTGATCTTAAACCCTTCTTTATGAAAACTTTCGTCCGTATCCTTAACTATCCCCATTTTACCACCCAAGATCTTCCCTACCTTGCAGCTCCTGCATTCAATGGGAAATTGGTGAATTTGGATCCATAAACAATCCTTAAAGAAAGCTTTCATATTTAAGGATAGACCTGGCACCCATCTCTTAATGACAAACAATTTCTCCTCAAACAACCAAGGACCATTTTGTAATAACGAAGTTTATTGCTACCTCCGATCTGAAAAATAATCTGGAAACAATCCTTGTCTATCTCCATAAATCGAACTTCCTTTGTAGCATTCTAAGCAGCCGATAAGGCTCTTCTCAGCCCTTGTAAGTTGTATTTCTTAGACGCAAATAAATGACCTGGAACACTGAGATTGTTTTCTTCAATGACCACAAAATTTACCTCCCTAGGAATATCTATTTCTAACGTTTCCTCTTCTGTAAGTTTCCACGAATCAATTTTGTGAAGTAGCTCTTGATCAATGTGATCAATTTGGAGTCGGGAGACCCCATCAAAATTCATCTCTAGTTTTCGCCCACTGAAAAGGAAAGATGAGCAGAATCCTAGAGGCAACATCTTCCTTGTCTCTGGAAGGCAACCTATTTTGAATCCGCGATAGTTTTAGGTTGACAAATAATGATTGGAAAAGCACATTTGTATGTGCCCACATAATAATTGGTAAAAAAGAACCCATTTTTGTTGTATGTTTAAAATGAATAATTAAAATAGTTTAAGAAATCAATTACAATTCTAAAAGTTTATTTAGAATTTAAAGTGTAAAATGATAATAGTTTAAGTATGAAAAGTGTCATTAAGTCAAGTTCAATATCATAATAGTATACGTAAAGGGACCATAAAAAATTTACTCTCCCTGTTTTATAATGACACATCGTACATAACATTTTTTACTAATTTAGTCTACTTAAAAGTTCAATTAAGCCATTATCATACGGAATCTGCTTTGTTTTGAAGCATCTCAATCTAAAAAAATGTTTACTTCTCTTCCAGATACAATCTAAAGCAAATTTAAAAAAAAAAATTGTACAGGCTTTCCTTAAAATACTTGCATATCTTACATTGTTTGTAAGAAATTTATACTAAAATGTCATTATATATTTGTACTGTTAATTTTATTTGTTTGCGTACTATAAAATTTGAATATTAGTATTTGAGAATATGAATTATAAAGATATTTTAGAAATCAAATCTTATATGAACTTATTTGTAGGTAAAATGAAACTAGAGATGATGTCGGTATAGATTTCAAAACTAGAGGAGATATATGAGTCGATAAGTTAATTAGCTACAATAGAGGTAGATGTAATTTCATTTGTTTATATTTGCTTCAAAGATCTAACTAATGCGTGTTGGTTGTTATATATGTCAAATCATGTATTATTTGATCAAAATGAAATATATTCTGGTAGTTCATATTTTAATGTAAACTTAATACTCATTTGTGCTTAATTATATCTTGCGTGACAATATTGGCTTCTTTGGGGTTGATTTGTCTCCATCCAAGTTTTCGGCTAATAGTGTTTTTGTTGGAATAATTTTACGCCAGAACAAATTTATATGAGCAAGTGAGGTGTCAAGAAACAATCAAAAAGTGGAGAAAAATTTCAATAATGGCCTTAACATTGATCTCAACCTATAAGATGGTTACTAGTAGTTAGCTTTGCTTATCAGTTATCTACTCTTTGTACACTATATATTAGTGCTTGTATAAGTTAAAAGGTATATGAGAATAATTCTTTCTTTCTTCCATCTCCTTCTTCACTGTATTGCTTCTCTCCTGCTCCTCTGTTTTTAAATCTCTCCTTCTCACACTGATTTTTTTCATGGTATCAGAGCCACAAGGAGAAAAATGTCTCAGTATTGCCTGCTACACTATTTTATTCTTCTTCTCAGGGAAATTCTTCTCATATTAAAATTAATATAGATTCTCAATTCCATTCTCTTATATTTCTTCTTTCTAACATTTGTAATTTAATACCCATAAGATTGACTAAACTAATATCGTCCTTTGGAAATATCAACTTACTTACATTCATAAGACCCATATGTTCTTGGGTATGTTGATGGAATTATATCTTGTCCTCATAAGTTTTCTAAGAATAACAAGGAAGAAATTACAACTGAAGTGAATCTAAAGTTTGAACAATGTATAGCACAAGACCAACTCTCATGCACTGATAAATGATACATTGTCACCAATGACATTACCTTGTGTAGTCGGTTGCAAAACATTTAGGGAAGTTTGAAATTCTATTGAAAGAAGGCAATCCTCTATGTGAAGAACCAATATTCTTCAACTGATGTCTGACATCTAATCTGTCTAAGAAAGCTACTGAAAATAGTGATTCTTACGTTCAAAGAATAAAATAGCTAAAAGATAAACTTGCAGCAGTATCTGTAAATATGAACTGAAAGGATATCTTGATTTATTCCATCAATTGTTTGCCAAATGAATGCAATAACTTAAGAACTTCAATTCATACAAGAGCTGAACATATGTCACTTGAAGAACTTCATGTTCTACATAAATTTGAAGAACATTAGTTGGACTCTCAATAGAAACAACAAGATAATATTTTTCAAACTGTAGAACTCTTAGATGCCTCTAATATGAATTTTAACTGAGGAAATAATAGAGGTAAGGGATCTAAAGGCTTCAGAGGAGGAGGATTCAATTCAGGCGGGTTTAACTTTGGCAGATAGGTAGAATGCAAAATAATCAGTACATACTCAAATATCTTAAGTTTTGGGAGCCCCACCATCAGAGAATGTTCAGTTCATGAATAAAGGAGGTGTCATTAGTTCTACTAATATGCATAATAATTCACATAGTACAAGAATACAATGGAAAATATGTCAATAATTTGGACATAGTCTAGTAGATTGTTATTACCGAATGAATTTTTCATGCTAAGGCAAGAATCCTCCTTCCATCTTAGCAGTTATAGCAACAATGATATGGAAACCAATAGACTCTGAAGTTTGGCCTACAACTATAGGATATAATCTCACACTAAGTAATATTTTCTCCTCTTTAGAGTATAATGGTGAAGATAATGTTGTTGTTAGAAATGCACAATCCTTTCCCATTACTCATATAGGTTCAAGCTAATTACTCATCTCCTTTACAACAAGTGTATTGTGTTCTTTAAACTTCTTCTAACATTTTATCAGCTCATCAATTTTGTGAAAGATAATAATTACATTTTCATCTTGATGCACCTTGCTTCCTAATTGTCAAATTCTTCACAAGGGTCCTATTGTGAATGGATTATATCCAATTCCCTCATTCTGTCAACATCATATAAACTAGGGATATCATCCACACCAGTAGCATTTCTTGGCACAAAAGTTTCAGAATTTGCATGGCGTGCTAGACTTGGTCATTCATCTAATTCAATAGTTGAACAAATACTAAATAAATCAAATTTACCTTGTACAAAAATATGATTATTTTCTTGTATTTCAAAAAGTTTAAACCATTTGGATATTTCCCTTTGTACAGAAGTCTAATGTTTTTCCTATTTTTCACAAGTTTAACTCATTTGGAGAAAACTTGTTATCTACATATATTAATACATTGTTACAATTTTTTAGAGTGCAAGTGTACACTATCGTTGTCAAGTGATACAATTATATGAAATAGAGTATCGTCAACATGATTGATTGATATTAAGTATTGAAATCAACTAGACCTTAATTCTAATTGAGATGATGAAAAGTTGAGAGTTTTTATTAAGCTAATATTCTAAATAAACTAAAACGATAAAGATTTAATAAAGTTAAATAGTTCAAATTTGAATAGATAAAAAATCTAGGGATTCCGATTTCACCAAACCAAACTTGCTCTAAATTCTAAATAAAAAAATAATCAATGTTTATTATATTACTAACAACAAATTTCTCTAATGTAAATATCAATCATTCTCAAGTATTGACTATAGTGAATCAAAAATACTAATTTCACATCTCTGTCAAAATTCAATATGTTGAAACTCATAAAGCAAATAAATTATAATTGCTATACTAGTCCCATAATTATCTCTAATTTATGAAATCATCACTTCTCAGTCTCAGAATTAAATCCAAAATCATGCAATAGTTGGCCAGATAATCACAAGCATTAAGAACATATTATAACACTCAACAATAATGAATAAACTATCGATTAAATTGAGAATCTAAAGTAAAGAACAATCATGGTTTGACTACATTGTAGACCTAGATAGGAAATTTAAAACATACTAAAACAAGAAAACATCCTAATAATATTCATGAACAAAAAGAAAAAAAGAAGAAAACTAGATTCAAGGAGAAAATTGAAGTTGAGATTCGACTCCCGGTTGGATCTCTATTCATCTCCTCTCTAAAAACCTCTTTTCTCCGCCTCCCACGTCCAAACATTCTTCAAAATAACCTAAAATATTATATTTATATACTAGGGTTTGATAAAGATAAAATTAGAGTGAAATTCAAGAAGAAAAAAATATTTATCGTGCTGGCGTCGCGACGCTGGCGTTCTGCTTCACTGGCCACGTGCCAACGCCGCAGCGCTGAATAGCCAGCGCCCAGCGTACCAACGCTGTGGTGCTGAGATGCCAGTGCCCCAGCTCTTTCAAAATCAACCCAAATACAATTGAATACCAAACCTACAAGATAAAATAAAAGACAAACATAAATCAAGCAATAAATCTAAAAGAACCAATAAAATTAAAATTAAGATAATATAAAATAGGAGTGTGGAACACACTCATCAAATACCCCCAAACTTAACTTTTTGCTAGTCCTAAAGTAAAATAAAAATAAAAAATCAAACAAGAAAACAATAAACTCTAATTATGAAAAACTACGGAACAAGTGACAAAATGTTTTGACTTACTAAACTTGTCTAAGATATTTCAAAATAGCGATAACCCAAGAAAAAACTTCTAAATTGTGATCAAGTAGAATTTAAACACAAATTTCAACTTACACTTAACCTTGAAAAATGTCTAGTGGATGTGTATCACCTTAAGTCATCCAGTTTCTTATTCTTAAATGAGCTTATGCAACCAAGTCTTATAAAAGCAGATCTGTTAATCTATTTCTAGATTAGAACTCTATAAGTTAAATTTTCATGCCACTCTCCACTAATGTAGACAAACCTCAACACTTAGGATCATTAGGACTTTCATAGGCTTGTAATGTATGGCTAAAGTTTAGGGTAGGGTAATGGGTATTACTTCAGTTCAATCTTAACCATAGTCACACACACATTCTAGGAATCAACGAACTTAAACCAACTTCTCTTGTCACACTTAGAATCACAACTTGATTTATTTACCACACCATTTTTTTAATTTCTTTAAGCTTCTCATTTCATTAACGAGCTTTTAGATAATAACTCCCAAACCAATTGGTCTTAGGGTATTAGGTGTTAAGACACCCCCTTCAAGCTTAGTCATTCAAGTCCAGGAGGCCAAGAAATCATTTTTTTTTCAAAACTCCTCCCATCCAACAAAATTGTCATAGCTCAATGTATTTTCCTAGAACATCCACATACTATGAGTAAAATGGGTAATTTGGAAAGAATTTTTTTAAGGCTAGGCAACTGCATGGGTGATAAAAAGTGGCTATTTAGGCTCAATAAGAGTAATTAGGGAAACAAACATGCATAGGTTGACTTAAAAGGCTCAAACAGTCCAAAGATGACCTAAATCATGTCCTAAGTATAGCGTAGCCTAGGATTTCGCTCGAGTAACAATCAAACTAGTTCTAGAGTTTTTGTAAGATCATTTTGATTCCTTAAGTCACATAAGCCTTCTTTAAGCAAAAGACAATGCTCAATATGTCAGGATTCTCAAGTGAAATGTAAATCAATAAATGGTTCAAACATACACAGATACACAAAGTCATCATTATTTTTTCAAAATTATCAATAAATCAAAACCAATATCAACATAGTCTTTAGTAGTGTCTACTACAGAACTCCTGAATTTTAATTTTTAATAAATTCACCACCCTCAAACTTAAAACTTTCATTGTCCTCAATACAAAAATATGGAAAATGAGTAAGGAGAGAGGACTTACCTGAATAAGGATGATCTTTCATCATTGTCATTTTTTGCACTGTTCATGTTGTCTCCAAATGAGGGGAAAATGGATCTTGAGCCAAATTCATCCAAGGTCATACGTCGCAGCGTTGGAAGGTCAACGCCACGACGTTAAACGTTCTGTCCATAGATTATTTAATTTTTAATAATGTAAAAACCTGAATAAATAAAAAAATTAAAATAAAAAAATAAATAAAAATTGAAATAACAAAAATAAATTCAGGTTACCTCTCGGTAGCGCTTACTTTAATGTCTTCAGCTGGATGTAAAAATGGCTTCATCTGTTGTCAACTGATTTCGAAATTTTTGTGTCAGAAATTAACGATGATAATGATGTTTTGTGCTCTATCAACACCCCTCAGTAGTTTGTTTTCTTGTTCTCCATTTAATGAAGCATAGATAATGATAAGAAGAGTGGTCGCTTATCCCATAAAGGTGTATCGAAGATGGAGGTCTAACACCAGTGGTTTTTCAATAGATGGTAGGTGTCTAGGTTTACCTTTTCTTAATTCTGCAAGGTTTCTTCATGAATATGGATGGGGTTGCTCCTAACTGATTAACACTCTCCAAATCCTCTGGATTCTCCTTGTCAATAACCTCAAGAAGACATGCTTCCAATGGTTCACTCGGAGCACCAGTGTGAATTACTTTCTCAAAATATACTTATGCACTATCCACCCGCAAACAACTATTCATATAATCTGGGTGTTTTATTGCTTTGAAACCACTAAAAATTACCTGATATTCTTGCACTCTCAGAATAAGCTCCCATTTTTGCATATCAATGAGAGTTCTTTCCATAGCTAAGAATGATCTACCAAGAATAATTAGAATTTCTTGGTTTTCCTTTATGTCAAGAACAATAAAATCAGCTAAGAAAATAAATTTATCCACATTTACCAAGACATCCTCAATAATCCCCAATGGATATTTAATCTAATGATTAGCTAATTGTAAAGAGACCGTTGTGGGCAAAATTTCTCCAAGACCAAGTTTCTTGTAAACTAAAAAGGCATCAAATTAATATTAGCTCCATGATCACATAAAGCTTTTTTAAAATAAGAATCGACAATTATGTTTGGAATAGAAAAAACTTCCAGGATCATTTAGCTTCGGGGGCAATTTATTTTATAAGATAGCACTGCACTCCTCAGTAAGTGAAACTGTCTCATACTCCTCTAGCTTTCTTTTGTTTGAGAGAATTTCCTTAATGAATTTGACATAGCTCAGCATTTGTCCCAAAGTATCGGCAAAAGGAATGTTGATATGTAGTTTCTTAAACACATCAAGAAACTTCGAAAACTATTTGTTCAACTTCTGCTTCTAGAACTGTTGAGGATATGGAATAGGTGAGACATAAGGTGGAGGATTATTGGGAGAGAGCTTTGACTTAGGCTTGTCTTCTTTCCTTTTTGAGTTCTAAAAAAATTACCACCTACAACCTCAATTTGTGCTACAATTGGCTGAGAACTTTCAACTGTTTCTTTATTCAATTCTACTAACTCCTTGCCACTACGAAGGGTAATGGCGTTTACTTGTTCTTTTGGATTCCTCTCAATGTTGCTCGGTAGAGAACCTTCTGATCTTTGAGTGAGTATTTCTGACAATTGACTCATTTGAAGCTCTAAATTCCAAATAGACGTATCTTGATTAGTATTGGTTGTGAGCTGAGCAAGCGCATCTTCTAAAAAAATTTAGGTTGTTGAGGCTGAAATTGAGACTGAGTAGTAACTGGTGGATTAATCACATCTTGACTATTCTTCCAATAGAAATTAGGGTGATTTCATAATCCTTGGTTGTAGGTGTTAGAGAATGGGTTAATCTACTTTTGTAATTCTCAACAAAATTTACATGTTCTGACTTAGAAGGAGCAAATGGATTATCAACTTGACATTCAGTACTAGGATAAGGTCCATTACATAAATTATGAATTTCCCGTGTAGCATATGAATAGCACTAGCATTGGTGGTGAAAGAACTCAATTGCTTAGACATTGTAGCTACTTGAGCAGTGAGAGCGGTAAGAGCATCGACTTCATGAACTCCATGAATCTTTCTCGGTACATTACACACACTTGGCCATTGATAGGCATTAGCAATCATTTCTTTAACTAAAACATAGGCCTCCTCATGTGTTTTTCCCATCAAAACACATTCTGTTGTTGCATCCACTAGTGTCCTCGTGAATTTCCCAATCCATTGTAAGAAGTTTAAAATTATAGCCATTCAGGGAGTCCATGATGTGGACATCCTCTCAACATCTCTTTAAACCTCTCCCAAGCTTCACGAAGAGACTTCATATCATGTTGGGCAAAAGTGGTGATCTCATTCTTCATCTTGGCTGTTTTAGCTGGTGGAAAGAATTTTGCTAAATCTTTCTCAGAGAGGGCATTCCAAGTAGTGAGTGATCCATCAGTTGAGACATTATTGTGCTTGATTGTGACATAAATTTTGAGAAAAGTGGTTATGTGAACCTTTGGGTCATCATTAGGCAAGCCACTGAACTGTTTCGCTTGCACCATGTGAATAATAGCTGGATTAATCTCAAAATTGTTGGCATTAATAACATGGCGTTGAATGGCAGAAGCAGCCTCATTGACTACGGACATAGCATAGTCCCGAATTACCCGATTATTTTGGTTGTTCACAATTTTAGGATTTTCTTTAACGTCAGCCATGATTTCTTGAGCTTGTTTAGAAACTTGTCTCCTCACTTTTCTATTTTGACGATATGTTCACTCGATTTTCAAATTCAGAAGAATCAAATTTTCGCTTCCAAACCGTCTCATACACCTAAAAAAACCCTTGAAAATTCAAAAACAAAAAAAACTGTAAATAAAAAAATTAAGACTCAAAGTAAAAATAAGGATATGTAATTATAATATTAATAAATAAAATCAACCAGCGGCAACAACGCCAAGAACTTGTTACGATTTTTCTAGAGTGTAAATGTACAATATCATTGTCAAGTAATAAAATTCTATAAAATAGAGTATCGTCCACATGATTGATAGATATTAAGTATTGAAATCAACTATACCTTATTCCTAATTGAGAATGATAAAAAGTTAGGAGTTTTAATTAAGTAAAAATTCTAATTAAATTTAAACGATAAAAATTTGATAAAGATAAATAATTTAAATTTGAATAGATAAAAGATTTAGAGACTCTGATTTCACCAAACCAAACTTACTCTAAATTCTGAATCTCAAACAATCAATGTTTATTATATTATTGACAGTAAATTTTTCTAATGTAATTATCAATCTTTCTCAAACATCCACAATAATGAATCAAGAATATTAAAACCACATCACTGTAAAGATTCAATATGCTGAAACTTATAAAGCACAAAATAATATAATTGCTACACTAGTTCCATAATTATCTCTAACTTATGAAGTTCTAATGGTGTTATAAACAAAGAGAAAATTTAATCCTCACTTCTCAATCTCAGAATAAAATCTAAAATCATGCAGTAGTTGGCCAGATAATCACAAGCGTTCCAAACAGATTATAAGACTCAACCATAATGAATAAAATATCGATTAAATTGAGAATCAAAATTAAAGAACAATCATGGTTTGGCTATATCGTAGCCCTAGATAAAAAATTTAAAAAATATCAAAATGAGAAAACAACCTAATATTATTCATGAACGTAGAGAAAAATAGAAGAAAAACTAGATTCAAGGAGGAAATTGAAGTTAAGATCCATCTCTCGGTTGGATCCATCTTTGTCTCCCTCTAGAAAGCACTTTTTCGCCTCCCACGTCCAAAGATCCTCAAAATTATCACAAAATATTCTATTTATATACTAGGGGTTGATAAGGATAAAATTGGAGTGAAATTTGAAAAGAAAAAACAAATCTTTATGCACAAGTGTCATGACGCTGGCATTCTGACTCACTAGTCGCATGCCAGCGCCATGGCGCTGAGTAGCCAGTGCCCTAGAACTACGTGTTATTTTGTGTCCAACGTACCAGCGCTGTGGTATTGAAATGCCAGCTCCCCGGCGTTGGCGTGTTGTTCTGCACCTAACGTCGTGATGCTAACCATTCTGCCCAGGTCTGTTCTTTTCTCGTTTTATTCACATTTTACCTTCCAATTCCTTCAAAATCAACCCAAATGCAATTGAATATCAAATCTACTAGATAAAAAAATGAACATAAATCAAGCAATAAATCTAAAAAATCAACAAAATTAAAATCAAGATTATCTAAAATACTAGCTTACCATGGTGTCTCCTTCTTCGGGCTGAAGGCAACTCCATTTCAGTCGTAGATTCGTATCATCTCTCTTGCTCTCTCCATCTTTCTGTCTCTTGACTCCAAGTCCAAGAGTTTCATGAAAACATTCCTAAACTCCAAGAGAAAAATGCCTAGCAATAACTCAACACACGCATGGATAATTTGCAAAGAATTTATAGTCTCTCTCTATATCAAGTAATTTATGGATTTTTATTATTTGGATTTAAGGATTTTACTTGTTATAACTTTATTGAAAATAATTTAAGGGTTTTGCTATTTCAAATTTTACTTGTATTCCTAAATTATTTGCATCTACAAAAACCAATTTTGGGATTGAGGGTGAATTTTGGCAACTATGGTACTTTTTAGGGATTTTGTGGATTTTCATATCAGTTGGTTTAGGGATTTCTAGAACATTTTCCTTTAGTTTCATTTTTTCTCTCAAACCGATTAAAATACCAAAATAAATTGATGTTTTCGGTTAAGTTTGTTTCAGTTCTTAGAATGTAATCGGTTCGGCTCAGTTAAGTTCATGATACATGCGAATTATAGAATGTCACATAGTTCAGTGTCTACATCTAGTCCTTTATCTTATTCATTATCGCTTCCCTTTCTAGCTTCAAATATTAATTCTTCTAGTTCAACATCTACACACACTCATGATACTGCTTTTAGTATTTCTTATTCTAAGTCCATCCCACATTGTAATACTTTATACACACTGATATAAGTCACTTTCCGGATATCTCTTCTTCTTTAATCATACATCTCCCTATTCAATCTGATCCCTTTGTTGTACACAGTTCTTTACCTTGATTGTCCCTTTTATATGATTCTTCTATAATGCCTGAATCTACATGTTATTCTAGTGCATTCATAAGTTCAGAATGGACTAAAGCTATGATAAAGGTGTTTGATGCTTTACTATCTCAAAAGACATGGTCTTTGGTTCCTTTACCTAACGATAAAAACTTGGTTGGTTGTAAGTGAGTGTATAAGCTTAAGTATCATCCTAATGGAACAATTGCAAGGTATAAGACTAGAATTATAACCAAGGTCTTTCATCAACAACCATGACTTGATTATGATGAAACTTTCAGTAGTGGTTACGAAGCCTACTGTGTGAATTTTATCCTCACTAATTGCGTATTATAGTTGGTCTGTAAGGCAATTGGATGTTGAAAATGCCTTTTTTGCACGGATTTTTTTAAAGAAGTTTATATTACCCAACCTAATACTTGTATCAATCCTTCATATCCTAATCATGTTTGTAAACTCCATAATCTATTTTATGACTTGAAGCAGGCTCCAAAGGGCATGATTTGGTAGATTTACTTCTCATGTTCTCATGCTAGGCTTCATTGGTTCACAAGTTGATTATTCACTGTTTATTAAGGAAACAAATAGTCCCATAACTTATCTTCTTCTTTATGACAAGAATAGTAACTGACAGGTCTTCAGATTTAGTCTTCTCTTACTGGTATTTTCGTAAATCAACAAAAGTACCCAATGATCTTTTATTAATTACTTGTATGCCTGTGGCCAAACCATATCAGTATCCTTGTTCCAAAAAATCACCTTTATATAGTCATGTTGGTTTTCCACTGTCTGATGTATCATTATACACCTTACACAAGCATTGTTTGTTCTCTCCAATCACTCTCACAAGACTTGATATAAGTTTTGTTGTGAAAAGAGTGTGCCAATTTATGCATTCCCTAAGTTTCTTCCCATTTTGCTCCTATAAAAATGATTTGAGGTACATTTTAGGAACAATTGATCATGGATTCTGCTTCATTCATGGTTCATTACATCTCCAAGCTTTTAATGATGCATGCTAGGCTGGTGATCCCTTAAATAGAAGGTCCACCATTGGCTATGTTATCTTTCTAGGTTCCAATTTTTAAATGGAGTGCAAAGAAACAGGTCAAAGTAACTAGGTCATACATATAAGTAGGGATGTGCATTCGTCCCGAAAAACTCACCCCGTCACGAACCGAGCGGGTCGGGACAAGACAAGATTTTTACTCTTGGTGCGACGGGACACGGGATAAACTTTTTTGTCCTGACTTGTCCCGTCCCGATTTCTTTATAAATAACCCAACTTTTTTATTTTTTTTTAAAATTTGACCTTTAATTTTTCAATTTTAGCCCTTATGTTTTTAATTTTAATCCTTAATTTTTAATATTTTAATCTATTGAACTTTAAACGAATTTTAATTTTTACCCTCAAATTTTTTACTCAAAATACATCCTGAACATACATTATACAAAATGGCTGCATAATTATTACGTACGTGCACCAATTAATTACGACTATAAGTTAGTAAAAAGCCAGAAATGAACAGTCATTAGAAGTATGATTTCTATTCTTAAATTAAATAAATGATTTGGAAACTTTAAGCGATCTCTTCTATTAAGGTAAAGGTCGTCAACTTATTTTTAATTAGGTTCCATAAATATTAAATTATGACCTCTTCCAAACACTAAACATTAACTTTGATAATATATTATAACTAATCTAGCTAGTAATGGGTTAAAAACTATAAATTAACCCAGAAAGTATCAAATAATTAGAACATTTATCCTGACAAAAACAAATAACTAAAACATTTATAGTGAGGATAAATGGGTCGCAATGCTAAGAAAAGAGCCAATATTACAGCTTTTATAATTCTGATGTTAAATTTGATATTTCAAGGTCTTGTGCAAGTTGATTGCTCTCCAACCTCCTATATTGAGTACAATCCTATTAATATTCCATCTTCTCCACCTTACCTTACTTTCCAAACCAACCCTCAAAGTGATGTGAAACAAAATCATGGTGCGAGAAGTCGGAAGTGCTTTGAGGAATGCTCAAAAGAGTGCCTGCCTTATGAAGATCATAAAGACATTGAGAAACTATTTGACAAGTGTATGGCAAAATGCAGGCGTACTGGACATGCCAAATGTGATCACAAACTGTAACTTTATTTTTTGTTTTGGTACTTTCTTTCGCTGGAATAGGTTTTATATTCTCAACAATAAGTAATCTCAAGTAATAAAATCTAAAGATATTTTAGTTGCAATGTAAGATCTTTGGGTAGACTTGGTATATTCTTCTCAACTTGGACTTTTTTATTGAACTATTTCTTCCTGATTTGGACCTCTGAGAGTCATAATTCCCCTAGTAATTATATCGTTTATTTGTATGTACTAGTAATGGCTCACGAAAATCCTCTTTTTTTAATAATTTTTTCTGCCTTCTTTTATTCTTGAATTTCTATTTTTATCAATTTCGATTGATATGTTCCTTTAAATATTATGTTTGTGAATCGATAATAAAAAGAATGACAATTAACTGGTAGAACTCTCAAAGAAACAAACTGAGTCCTGTTGATTCTTGGCCCACCAATCATGCAAAATCAATCACAGAGCATAGTTTAAAGGATTGGCAACATTATTCTATATTGATAATTAGCACTACTCAATTGTAATTATATTTTATCGACTCTAGCGTAATCTTGTGTAGTTTATGTGAATGATAGCTCACGATTTGTATTTGTATGCCTACACAATATCAATAGAAATTATCTAGCATTATTTCTTCAAATCGTATTTTATCATATGGTATTAGAGCAACAATAGCTCCAACGAGCAATTTTATTCTTTCTTCGTTCTAATCATGGCAGAAGGCAACATAACCAATACTCAAACTCCTATAACTCTCACTCAATCCTCTTCTTCATCTTCAACTAATCCTACAGGGTCATATATCCATAAACACAGCTGCTCATCTACCTCTAAAGCTTACTCCCTCTAACTATCCATCTTGGCGTGCTTAGTTCAATAGCCTTCTCTTAGGACTTGACCTCTTAGGTTTCATTGATGGTGCATCTAACCATCCTAAATCTTCTCTCATCTCCAATGGTGTAGAAACACGAAACCCAACCTATAATTTATGGCTGCATCAAGATCAACTAATTCTCTATTCTATATTTGCCTCACTTTCTGAAACATGTAACCCAGCCTGTAATTTATGGCTACATCAAGATCAGCTAATTCTCCATTCTATACTTGCCTCACTTTTTGATACTGTTATCTTGGTGGTTGCTTCCTCAGCAAGAAATCTTGGGATCGTCCAACGAAAATGTATGTAAATCGGTTAGATATCAGGATGGTTCAACTTAAAGAAAAGCTTGCTGAAACAACTCGTGATGGGAAAAGATCATTGAATATTTCCATGGTCGCAAATCTGTTGCTGATGAACTAACGATCAATGGGCACCAGCAAGCGATGCCGACATGCTCATCTACTCCTTCGTGGTCTTGGCTCTGAATACGAGGAAGTTGTTGCATCACTGCGAACAATGGATACTCCTATTTCTTTTGAGGAACTTTATGACCAATTGGTGATCATGAGGAGTTTCTTAAGAAATCAAATTTGTCATTCTCACAAATGCCAATTACAGCCAGCTATACTCGTGGATCTGACTCACAAAATTTTCACAGTAAGAAAATAATTTTAAAGGAAATAGGAAACAACTTCATTAACAAATTTGTGGTCTTCTCCCTTTGGCAACCCAGTCGTCCCATGATTCTCGTCCAATTCCTGTGTCAATGCAATAGATCTTTCTAAATTACAACAATCTATCTGGGCAATCTTTTCTTATGTGTTAATTTTGTCGAAAAAAGGTCATAGTGCACATCAATGCTTTAAACTCTTTCTAGAATTACGTCATACTCCTATGGTGATCACACTGCGACCAACACATCACACAATGGGAACCGGCTCATCGATTCAGAAGCTTCTCACCACGTGACTTCTGATGTATCCAATTTGTCACTTCCTTAAGACTATGATGGCCTAGGTGACTGGTTCTACTACTTTATCCACTCTTACCACAAAATTTTCACTTTCAAATATTCTGTGTCCCATCAACTCAAAAAAACTTAATTTCAGTTTCTCAATTTTGTAAATCTAATCATACCTCTATTGAATTTTCTCTAACTGTTTTGTTGTGGAGTATTTACGCATGGGGGCACACCTTCTTCACGGCCAAAAGAAGCATGATGACTATGGATGGCCTCACTTGATGACACTAATGAGTTCATCACCTACCTCTTGCATTTGTTGGAATAAAAGCCTCACCTCAAAACTGGCATAAATCATCTAGGTCACCTCTCTAGTAAGATAAATAGTTTCTCATACAATCTAATCTAGTTTCCTTGTCAGCAAAACTCAATTCTTCGTTCTATTAGGAGTCATGTCATTGTATTAAAAGTCATTATTTGTCTTTTGGTACTTCTTCCTTAGCCAGTTGTGGACCTCTAAATCTTATTTACACCGATATTTACGGACCTTCTCCTATTTTATCTATTGATGAATTTCGCTATTATGTAATCTTTATTGATCACTTCATTAAGTATGTTTAGCTGTATCCATTACGACATGAATATGATGCTTACTCAATCTTTAGTCGTTTGAAATCATAGATTACAAAACTCTGTTTGGACATATGCTTATAAAACAACTTTGTACCTGATTAATCACTTACCTCTACCTATTCTAGATTACAAAACTCTGTTTGAGTCTTTATTTCACAAACAACCAAATTATGACAAGTTTCGTGTGTATAGGTGTTCATGTTTTCCATGGCTTAAACCGTATACCAAAAATAAGCTTGAGCCAAAGTCTAAACCATGTGTTTTTCTGGATTTTACAAATAACCAAAGTGCATATGAATGTTATGAGATGGAAACACAAAATATCTATCAATCTCGACATGTCAAATTCATTGAACACAAGTTCCCATTCTCAGGCCAGTAAAAAAATCCCATGTCTTATCCTCTAATATCCTTAAACAATGGTCCAATTGCTCTCCATCTCTTACACTTTATCTCCATTCTTCACAATTTCCAATACCACACCTTACCTTACAATTCACCGACTAACTCTTGCCGATAAGGTAACTCCACTTCTGCTACAGGTTCTCAAAGTGTCGGCCATTAGGGACGTCTACTGCTTCTATGACCAACGATGCAAGTGGTGCCTCTATGCAACATTCTACTTCAATTGTGCAGCCGGTAACACCTTCATAGTGTTATCCTACTCCCCCATTAACCCATGCTCGTACTCATCCAATGGTAACAAAGGTCAAAAAAATATATTTTTAAACCCAAGCAACTTAATCACACCACCACCAAACAACCTCTCCCCGATTCTGTTGAACCTTCTTGTTTTATCCAAGCACTCAAATCTCCACACTGGCGAATAGCAATGACAGAAGAGTTAAAAGCTCTATTAAAGAATGAAACATGGTATCTAGTCCCTTCTCACCCTTCTTAAAATCTAGTTGGTTATAAATGGGTTTTTTTCGCTTCAAAAGGAATCCAGATGGTTCTATCTCTCATAATAAAGTTGGGCTCATGGTTAAGGGCTTCCATCAAAGGCCAGACCTAGACTATCATGAAACTTTCAGCCTCGTAGTCAAGCCTACAACCATTTGGCTCATTCTAAGCATTTCTCTCTCTCATGGTTGGGAAATTTGTCAACTCGATGTCAACAATGCCTTTTACATAGGACTCTCACTGAGAAGGTATTTATGCAATGACCTCTTAGCTTTACTGACTCTACTTATCCATCTCACGTTTGCCGACAAATGAAGGCTATCTATGGTCTTAAACAAGTACCACCGACATGGTATAATGAGCACAAAAATTTCTACTTTCTTATGGTTTTGTGAACTCGTAGACTGATGTATCTCTTTTCATTTATAAGTGCTTGAATGTCACCGTGTAGTTTATTGTCTATATTGATGACCTTATTATGACAGCCAATCATCCTTAATTCGTTACTCAATTTTTACAAGCACTCTCAAAAAGATTTTCAATAAAGGAAATGGGTGATCTTTACTATTTCCTAGGTGATCTCTACACCTAGGGGAATTCTTCTAACATAACATAAGTACATTCAGGATTTACTTACAAAGACCAACTTGATTGGAGTAAAATAGGTCATTATACCCATCTCCACGACTCAAACACTTATTATGTAACAGAGTACAGACGCATAATTAGAGCATTACAATATTTGTCTCTTACTTGTCCAGATTTGTCTTTTGTAGTTAACAAACTTGCTCAATTTATGCATCAACAACCTGAGACACATTGGAGTGCTGCAAAATGAGTTCTTCGGTATCTCAAAAACACAATTCATCATGGGTTATTTCTCAAGCGTAATCTGCCCTTATGAAGCATTTTGTGATGCTGACTGAACGAACAATAGAGATGATCGTGTTGGAATATGTCTTATATTATATTTAGTTATTTCTCATATACTAGTATTATTGAATTCTTATGAATAAATTAAATTTTTTATTTTAAATTAAAATATGTTTATAAATTATTCAAGTCCTAGAACTTTCATCGACGAACGAAGAGTGAAAATAGAGACATCTCCAGACGAACTTTTCTGAGAAAGTTCAGAATGATATTCACAGTCTTAGGATCGACTGCGCAATCGAATCTGATTACGACTGTTAGATTGAACCAATGGATGCCAGTCTTGAGCATGGGAGTTGAGACTCAAACGGCTAACCTAGACATGTTGTGAACATGTTGAATATATCGGCAACAAATTAGTTTAGAGGCCAAAGCTATTTACCTAGTTCTATATCTAATTGTTACACCTTTAGGGTATTTTTATAATTATCTTAATCCCGAGGTGAATATGTAGCTTGACTTAGTTAGTTGCAATATTTGATATGTCAAATAAGTGAGTATGAATTGGCGGGCAATACATCGGCTGTTGAGATTGTAATTCAATTAAGTTGGAGTTATGTGATTTACAGATATGAAATTTGTCGTTGGATTCCGAAAGCAATAATATCATCTTATGCTTTATTGACAGATGTATGAAAAACCTGGCCATGTATTCAATGAATTGAGTCATCGATTAAGACTTGTGAATTGTACGAGATACTTCACTATTATGTCTTTCTTATTCATAGTGAATAAAAGAGTTAAGGAAATAATAACAATAGGGGTAAAATGATAATTTTACATTCCGCTCTTCGTACTAATATTCACGATGAGTGTTATGTTAAAATATTTTGTGGATCGTGAAAATAAAAAATAGATTATTTACACCAACAGAAAACGTAGCGCGCATGAATTAAGAGTTAATTCAGCATCGGACCTATAATGGAGTCGTACGATATCAGGATTAACTAGGTTGACAATTCATAGAGATAAATTCATCAGGTATTTGAATCCTTATCATTGTTCATGTGGATCCATTTGGTCTCATAAATAGCTCATGAGAACATGAATAGAGAAACGAAGTAAATTTGATCAAAATGTGTTTTGGCGCCAAAGCATTTTTCCTACACCTATATGCGATGAGTGATGTCACTTAATTAGTTAAGTGTGATTACATGTATTGAAGTTAATTAGTTTATTATTTTCTAATTAGTAAATAAAAATTAATTAATTAATTAATTGATAATGATCAATTAAATCTATCAATTGGATTGATGAAACTCAATACAACTCAAACTCTAGGGAATATTATAATTTTCGATAATTATGAATATGTGGGATGAATTTTTGGAAATTTAAAAATATATGAGTATATTTATAACTATCAAAAATTATATTTTATCAATATCTAATAGCAATCTGATTGAAAAGATCTTGTATTAGATACAGTTGCTTGTTAATAAAGCAAAAGGAGACGTTTTCCCCTCCCTTCCTGATGTTGCCGAAAATTATATTGAAGGATTTTTTTTTATTTTTCTTCTTCAATTGTTTTGAGAGCCCACACTTAAATTCCTACGTAAAACTCTCGTGAGATATATTTTTAAAATTAACTAGTGGTTGTTGATGGACGAAATTCGTAAATCATTCTTGGAAAAAATTGTTCAAAGCTGAGGTGTGAAATTCCTCGATTAATAGACTATTGCAGGTTTGACAAAAATTAAGAGGTCTCAGCCTGAGGAGATTGAGTTAAATCTAGTTCCTACATCTTCATGGAATGATGATGGTAGTGACACTGATGGTGATCGTGCTAATGAAGGTATTAATGATAAGCCAGCAGCACATGGTACTCAGCCAGTTTTAGTAGCACCAACTAATTTGATTATCCAGTTACATAAGTCTAGTAGAGAGTGACAATCATCTACAAGATGTACTCAACATGATGATGTAATTTTTATTGATGGGGGAGATTCAGAGAATTACAAAGGGTTTGAGTTAGATAGCCACCAAGGAAAGTGGATGAGAGCCATGAGAAATGGATGGAAGCTCTGCATGAGAAATACACTAGAAAATTAGTGATGTTATTGATGAGGACCTTACCTAAGAAGAAGCTTGAGACATTCCCAAAGACAACAGGTAAGATAAATTTCTCCACATTGTCGGGAGAGAGAGTTTGTTGGGTCCTTCCATGTGGAGGCATGGATTTCTTAGCCCATTCAACAAACATGCCCACAATGCCTTGAATTAGGCAGCCACTTAAAGTGGTGAACCAGTGAAAATATTAGGGAAAATTAGGGAAATGAGCCATTTATTTTTATTATTTTAGAAAATATCCAAATAAATTTCAATTGCACAAATAGCCAATTTTTTTACCCATTTCTCCCTCTCCGTTTCTCCCTCTATCTCTCTCTCGTTCTCTCTTTGTTTCTCTCAGCCTCTCTCCACCGTCACCAGCGGTGAAAAACGCCGGTGAACTCCTTCCTCCCACGTTCTTTCTTTCTTTTCCATTTCATAAGTGGAAATATGCACATAAATTGAGAGGGGAAAGAGATGAAGAATAGGGGAAAAAGATGAAGAATCGTAAGATGAGATCGTTATGGTTTTCTAGATTGATTTTTTTTGTTTGATTTCAGAAAGATTGAAACTCCAAAATGAAGAATCGAGGAATCCAACGAGAGAGATAAAGAAGAAGAATAAGGGGGTGGACTTGGGTGTGGGAAGGGGTATGGTACCGGATAATATACTACATATATACAATGATATACGAATGGTATATTAAAATATACTACGATGTATTGATGATATATTAAAATATACCACGGTATATAAATATATATCTATGGTATTTTTTATATACCATAGTACACATGTACATAAAATTTTCTAGTTTTTCCAAAAAACAAATTATATTTACAACAAAATCGGCCATTCTTGCAAATGCATCTTTTTTCGGCCATTCTCTTACTTATTTTTCGAAGATTTTCTATTTCCCTAAATGAGCCTAAAAATTATATATATTGCATTAAGGGGCAAGCCACCTAGCTTTAAGGCGAAGAGATAATTTACAAGCCATCTAATTGAATTAGGTGAAAAGTTTTAGCTGTCAAAGACAACTTTAGGCGAAGAAATTGCTTTGAGCAGTTTATTTAGTGAGCCACCGATACGTGAGGGAAGAGTGACAATGACAGTGATAATCTGAAAGTGTATTCATGGTCATCCTCAATAGTTTGGTACTTGGTATGTGATATCTACAGTTAATTTTGATAACCCCAACAATGGTGAGATTATTCTATTTTATTGTGCATCCAACGTTAACTGTGACGAATATTAATCTTGTAATTAGTGTAAGCCTTTAGTTCTATCTAGAAAAAAGCTTGGTGTATCCTATCATTTGTTATAGTGGAAGAATTATTCGTAGTTTGTCCCGTGGTTTTTCCCTTTACTCTGAAGAGTTCTCCACGTTACATTTGTTGTTCATGTTTTTAGCTTTCCCTATTAAATTAGTTATTATCTCTACTTGATAGTTACTCTAATATTGGTATTCTGGGTTATCAACTATGTAATATTGAATTATGACGTATAGGGATTTTGAGTAAATATCCCAACATTCAACAACTCTCAAAGATTCTTTCCATGTCCTCTTACAAACCCTAGCTAGCTAAATACATTACAACAAAAAATGCTACGATAACGGTCAAAAAATACTATCATAGCGTTTTCATAGCGTTTCATAAAATGGAATATATATACCATTACCGTTATAAAAAGTCTGAACCTATGAAAACGTTTTTTAAACGCTATAAAAAACTTTTTTATAGTGTTTTTTAAACGCTATAGTAACCCTACACATAATTTTTTAAATGCTATGATATACTTTTTATAGCATTTTTAAGCTATCGTATCTCTTTCATAGCAGTTTTCAAAAGCTGTAAAAGAATTTTAATAGCATTCTTTTCATGCTATAAAATGTTGTGAAACGTGTTGTTAGGTTTTCCATAACGTTTTGTTAATGCTATGAAATATCTTTGATAATCTTTTTTGTCACTTATTTTGCTAATGTACGGATATAAAATAAATAAATAACTTTTGACAATATCGCAAAATGATGAAATCACATAATTTTATTTAATTACTCAAAATTATTACATACTATTCCACTAGAAATCATATTTCAAAATGACAATTACATTTTGATTCTTACATAAAGCAAAAAAATTAATATATCCTAAGGAAAAGATTTAAAACTAGTACAAGTTCACATCTAAATAAATCTTATAACCACATGCTTAAGTTATGTGGATCTAGGGCCATTGGTCATAGAAGGACGGGGAGGTGGCAGTCTTCCCGATATTGAAGCTTCATGAACCATTGTATCATTTTAATTTTTTCATAATGTCACCCACTTTAGCTTCCACTAAGCTTTCCTCCAAATATTCATCCACTGATACCAACGAAAGTTACTTATTTTGGAGCATACCCTACAATAGGAGCCTCCATTTTGTTAATCTCCAATTTTACAGTTTACCTGCCATGGGAAAATAGAACACTCAAACCTCTCAATGCACCATCAATACATATACATCCATGTAAAAGAAACAAAACTTTAATTTTGAAATTGAGCACCCATAATGACATCACTTAACAATTAAGATCTAGTTGATAAACTTTAAAGTATGAGATGTTCTATTCATTCAAGTGTGATAATAAAGTAAACTCTAGTTTACTTCATGTTTAGGAAACTCTAGTCTAAGCAAGTTCGAGATAAGTGTAATAATAAGGTAAAAAAATTAGAGGTGAAGAACGAAGGAGACAAGTGTGATAATCCTTAATGGGAGTCCTGTACTCACCTTAAAAATATAGGTAAACCTTTTCACATTATCGATTGTAAGATCATTTAAAATATTCAGACATAATGGTATAGGTACATACCGTTGAACATCAATATCCAATCAGAAGAACGAAGTATAACTTTGACCCAGCATTAACGATAAGATCTCTATTGGGAGTCTTGTACTTATCGTAGACAAAATTAGTGCCTGCAAAAGTGAACACCATTGAAATGTTGATGTTGGATGGTAATCAATAAAGGGACTAGTAAATAATTATTTCAAAATGGAATGGCCCCAAAACATAAAAGAACTTGCATCCATTTTGGGCGGAATAAGACATCTAGTACTCAAGAAAGACCTCACACCCAAATTACGGGGAAATAAAGGATGAGGATAGAATTTTGAAGACGTAAAATAATGTATTATCGATTAAAATCCCCTAATCGAAGATACATAAAAAGAGATGATTATCTTTACATATAGTGTAGACTCCAATTGGTAATAACATAATATAAAGTTCATGACAATAAATGCATATGCCAATGCCTACCACAAAAATAATATGAAGTTAATAGTATACAACATACCCACCTCACAAGCCTTGATTGTTTAAAAACCATCGTACAGTTCGTCATCAACACGTTCATGCTCAACAAGACCAATTCAAGAATTAAACTTGCTTTTCCCTATCTCTCACTACCTTGTCAAGTTTAGATTGTCAACAAAAGAATAAATAGGTAACTATTTTGACTGAAAAACACCGTAAAAAATAGTACTCCCATGGATATAGTACACATTTTATCATATACTATAGAATCAAGTGAATTTGCAATAAGTTCCCTGACGGTGGTGTAAAAGCTCTTCCCAGGCAGCTGAAAACTCACAGACAACATGATAGTAATTAATTAGTAACATAACATTGATAGGAGAGCAATATTCTAGTTTAATGAACATCCATAACTCCAAAATGTTCCTTCGTATTCATAGCTCCACAATATTATTCTACCAATACTGTTTGCGATAATCTAAGCACACCACCAAACGAAACTCAAAATGTTCGCATAGAATACTGCCAGTAGCAGCCAATCTAAGCACTACACTAGCAGCTAATCCTGTAAATAGAATGGTACAAACAATTTCACACAAAACACCAATACACGAATGAACGGACGAAACCAAATTAGACCATATATCTGGTTATTCCAGCCGTGCATAGTTAAAAGCATTTACTCCTACTAATAGATCAAAAAGGAATTAAACTAACCCCATTGTAGAGATTCTTTCCCTACGTTCACCTGTATAACACTTAAACAAGATAATACGAAAAAGGAGGCAATAGTGACATGAATGTGCAGTTAATTATTAGAGTTGGTTGATCTGCATTGTATTATTTCCTTGAAGCGATAATTATCGACCATGTACCGGCTAATTCGTTCTAACAAAATTCATTACTTTTTTTTTATCTATAAGGGTAACTATATATAATTCATAAAATCCCCAAAAGGGGATTTACAACTCTAAGCTAGAAACTGAAAAGCAAAGGATCAGGGTCTTCACCCAGGTTTTTTCAGAATCAAAACCTGGGAGCAAACACCTTATCCATTCTAGAAGACATATGAGAATAGATATGAAAACTTTACAAAAAGAATTCTCTCCCCCTTCAAAAGTCCTAGTATTTTTTTTCCTCCAAATACCCAAAAAAAATAGCAAAATGGATAATATCCAAAAAAGAAGGCTTAATGGAAGACATATGCTTCCAGCTACAAAAAGGTTCCATGATTCTCCAGGCATAACCCAGTGAACATTCAAAGATCCCAAAACAGTGTACCAAAGCTTCGACAAGAAAGAACAATGAAGAAACAGATGAACGTTCGATTCCTTCCTTCCTACACAAAGGACATCTATTAGGCATAGAGAAGCCCCTCCTCTTCAGAACATCCATGGTGAGATTTGCATTCTAGACTGATGTCTACACCAAAAAAAGAACATTTAGGGGGAGCCTTAGTCTTCCAGATTTGTCTCGAAGGAAAATCTGTAACATTGCTAGCGCTATTTTCAATGCACTTGACATAGGACTTAACCGAAAAAACTCCATTCGGACTTTCCCTCCATTCTAATGAATTTGATAAATCAACCCTGAAAGTGTATGAATATAACTTTTGCATTAGATTACTAACCGGATCCAACTCCTAATCATTGAACGCTCTTCTGAATATCGGATTCCATACCACAGTCCCCACATTACTCATGAAAAAGTCACTCACCCTAGACTCTCTATCAGAAATGATACTAAACAAGGTGGGGAACTCGTAAGCTAATATAGTGTCTCCACACCAGCAATCTGAACAAAACCTCACTAAAGATCCATCCCCCACTCTGAATTTAACTCGTTTAGAGAACATGTCCCAACCCGGATAAATGACTCTCCAAGAATAAGAAGCAAATCTCCCTCTCGATAAAGACGGTTACCAGACATCGACTCCATCTCCCGTAATGGCCACAATAACTCTCTTCCACAAGCTATCATGATCATGTGAGAATATCCACAACCACTTTCCCTGAAGCGCATTGTTAAAAGTTTTCACTCTTCTGACTCCCAAACCACCCATGTGCACTGGAGAGCAAACCTTACTCCAATTGATAAGATGAAACTTCCTACCCTCCTCTGTTCCCCTCCATAGAAAATTTCTCATCTTTCTCTCCAAATAATTAGCCACTGAAGACGAAATAGGAATGCAAGACAGAAAGTAAATGGGAAGATGAAAGAAAATACTTTTTAGAAGGAACCTTCTTCCTTTGGATAGGAAATGCCCCTTCCAACCAGCCAATCTGGAGTCAAAACGCTCAACAATCGGGTCCTAAATCCTCGAATCCCTCGCAGTAGCACCCAAAGGAAGACCCAAGTAGGTGGTGGGAAAGTTGCCCACCCGGCACTGCCAGAACATGCAATCTTGGAACCTCACCCACTTGGAAAATTTCACTCTTTGACAAATTAACACGCAACCCCGTGACAGCTTCAAACAACAGCTGAATACATTTGAGATGCAGTATATTACTCTCACTGTCCTTACAAAACATAAGAGAATCATCGACAAATAAAACACGAGAGACATTCAGTTGAGATCTACCTTCTGTACCCAAGGGAATACCCGTAAGCAACCAATTTGACCACCCTTTCGTTAAGAAGATACTTAACAACTCCATCACAAAAATGAATAAAAATGGAAAAAGAGGATCTCCTTGCCTCAGCCTTCTGGAGGTAAGGAAAAAACCCGTTGAAGCAGCCAATTTGCTAATATTTTCACTAAAATCTTGTGAAACCTCCCCACCAGGCTAATGGGTCTAAAATGCTTAATGTCCACAACATCTTTCTTCTTTGGAATCAAAACCAAAAAAGTTGCATTAAGGCTCCTCTCGAACTTTCCATTCTCCATAAAGAAACTCACTGCATTAAACAGGTCTTTCTTCACGATATCCCAACATTTCTGAAAGAACATCATAGGGAAGACATCGGGCCCCAGAGCCTTATCTCCTTTCAAACTCATAACAATTACGTAGACCTCCTCAATAGTAGGTGCCTCCTATAGAGTTGACTCTCCGTCGAAGATAAATAAGCAAAGTCTGTCTCGACTGGCTTCGGTCTCCAATCTTGCTCTTCTTTAAACAACCTCGAAAAGAAACTCACTATCCCCTCGCAAACCTCAGCCTCATTTGAAATGCTAGTTCCCTCAATCTCGATGGCCCCAATAAAATTGGATCGCCTATGGGCTCGAGTCATAGCATGAAAGTGCTTTGTATTTCTGGTTCCATGACTCAGCCACAAAGCTCTGGACTTCTGCCTCCAACGAATTTTCTCTGCTATTATAACTCTACTCAATCTACCTTTGATACCCTCCCTACAGTTAAATTTCTCTAGAGGCAACTACCATTGCTGTTCCTCGTTGTCTAACACCTTTAGCTCACTTAACAAAGTTAATTTGATATTTTAAAGCATGCCAAAAGACTCAACATTCCATTTCCTCAAGTCAGATTTCAACATAGAAAGTTCTTCGCAAGAGAAAAATAGGGATCCCATTCCACCACATAAGAGCCCCACATTTTCCCCAAAAAATCCATAAACCCCTCATGTTAGAACCACATAGCCTCAAAATGAAAATGGGTTTTATGTTTACAAGCCTCATCATGGTTGAGCATAATAGGGAAATGATCTGACACAATCATTAGAAGACACTATTGTCGAATACTATTGAAGAGTTCATCTCAATCTATGGAATATAAGAATCTATCAATCCTTGATCAGGAGGACCTCTCTATGTTGTTGGACCAAGTGTAAGTACTTCCATCTAAAGTAATATCCAACAAACAACTGTCGTCTATGAACTATATGAAAGTTAACATGTCTGCCGAAAAGCCTCTACTATTCCACCTTTCCCTAGGTGCTCTGGCCATATTAAAGTCACCCCAACACATCAAGGCTGATCCCATCTGCTTCTAATACCAGATAACTCCCTTAAGAACTCAGCTTTAAGCCTTGTATCACAAGGCCCGTACACTCCTGTAAAAAGGAACTCTCTATCCTCCTCAACAGGAGTCAAGATGACTGATAAAGAAAAAAAAGACTAGTCTCTGAATGGATTAACTTAAACTTCATTTCATCCCAACAAATAAGATTCCCCCTACGGTCCCGATGGCATCAAGGACTCTCCACCCCCTGTCTCCGACCCCAAATGCTTCTGAAATCAACTAAATTGAAACTAGCCAATTTTGTCTCTTACAAGTATATAATATCTTATCTCCATTCTTTCAACATATTTTTGACAATTAACCTTTTATCACAATAATTCAAACCCCACACATTCCATGAAATAATGTTTAAAGGCATAAATAATTCTCACAAGTATCAGAATTAGGCCCCACTGAATTCTCCTCCATGCTTCGTGGTCTTCCCCTCTCATAGTTAACATTCCACTCGAGCCTCTTTAAATCGCGACTACCTTTTTTCTTCGTTGACCCATTAAGAGTTCTCACTTTCCCTAAGTTCATCCACCTACCTTAAATTTTAGAGAACAAACATTCATCCTTATGTTCAAAACCTTTTACAGGAACCCCCAAATTTTTTGACAAAGTCTTCATTTTATGGAGAACCCATCTCGAGACCTCTGTATCTTTGTTGACACCATCACCGATAGCGAAAGGACTAACATCCTCCCCGTCAACGTTTACCATAGCGAGCAGAGACACTAAGAACTCCTGCTCCAAGCTCTACCCTGATAAAAACCCTTTTCCCACTTGCACCTATCTGGTTCAAACAGAATCAACTACCACTCTAAATCATCATCACTCATACCTCTCATAGAATGATCCCCACCAACCTCTGTTGCAACTGTCTCTCCTCAATGATAGACTCCGAGCTTAAAGCACTGCTTCTCGTAAGGAGCACTACAACAACCTGCTTCATGACAAAAAAAACTCCCTCCAAAATAGGTTCCGTGGATTCTAACATCACATTTTTCCCTTTGGAATCCCTTATCCCGTACTTAAAGTCTGCTATCTTCTTGACCCAAACTTTTCTGGGTTTGTTAAAAGAACCCATTCCCCTCCCTTTCTGCAAAGGCTAGTCCGAACCCTTAAACAATCATTCCACCCCATTCCCAAGTCTGCCTCCCATATCTTTTAACTTTGAGTCACCTTTAGCCTGTTGTATCGGCCCACTGAAACCAATTATGCTACCACGCGCCTCTTGTGCATGTAAAGTTGTCGTCTTCCTCTTTTCTGTATAATTGGATCTCTTCTCCACCGCCCACTAACAACCTTCCACAATTGTGGTAGTCTGTTCCTCGATCATGGGAATAGAAAAAACATATTCCCATTGTTTACCCTGAACTCCGACGGTCCATTGCGATTGAGGCGAACCAACAGTCTCACCCAACGTAACTCCGAGAACTTGAGAGCATCCTCATCAACCCTTAGTAAACCTCCAAAACTCTCTCCAATAGCCTTAAAGAGATTGTAGTCCCATATATGAGGGAGCACCCCCTTCACTCTAATCCAATTACATTTGGAGAAGATGTTAGCGTCTCTCATTCCCACTAGTGGGTCCCATTTCCTTAGTTCTAACTCTGTACCTTCAATCTCCCATAGGCCTATTTGGCAAACTTTTTCACCGCTGACCTCGATGAAAACTTAAACAAGTGAGTCTCTCCTTGCCTCGCTTTTACCCTCGATAAACCCCCTTCTGGCCACTCTCTACAGAACGCACAGAATAATGAACCCGATGTGGCACCCAGTCTCGATATGGCTCTCCCAACAACGGATCTCTAAAGAATAACTTCCACCTTGTTCGACTTGTTTGAACTTGCATCCCAATCGAAACCAATAAGCTCACTCCTAAAGTAGGACTCGATTTCCCTACTTTATTATTTTTCATCATCTGAGCAAAATAGACTTCTTTTTTAACAGAAGGATAGTGAGGAAGCACTGCTTCAAGTCTCCATGCAACCCACTCTCATCCCACTGAATTCGTACCAGGCAGGTTAATGGAGCATCTGCCTTGTGTTATCTATTACTGTGATACATAGAAACGCCCATTCCCATTCACCTTAGTTGACATTATGATCCTTTTGGGACCATCCAAGTACCACGATCTAAGTTTCCTTTTCTTCGCAATGTGCATTATAGATATCACCCATCTCATCTCTTTAAGCCCTAGAACCATACGGTGAGTTCGGCCGTTGCTTCGCTCATACCATTTATACCTCACAGCATCAATTCCATTGTCTACTTCCACCTCAAAGGATTTCCAGTCTCTTTAAAATGAGACTCTCAATGGTGGGGTGCCTCTCGAAGCCATGGGAGTCCGCTTCAAAATCAAACAACACTCCTAGGTCCCTATAAAACTACCCTTTGTCTTCATACTCCGAAATGGGGGAGAAACCCAGACTGAAAATGCTGAAAATTGAAGTTCGCCGGTGGCATCTCGTCGGGCAGAGACCGCGACACTGGCACACGAGCCGAGGTACCAGATGACTGTGACTCGCCCGAGGGGAGCCAAGGCTCCGACGGAAGGGTTGAAAGAAACTCACTACTAAGAGGGATGGGTTTCTCGCGGGTACAAAAAACTTCGGATCTGGGTTTCTCGCAGGCCTGAGATGAGGGTTTCACTCGAGGTGGGTTACTCTCGGGGGTTGCTCGGCGGTGCTCGGGGAAGGGTTGCTTCAAGCAATTTCCCGTCCTGAAAAGTAGATATAATAAGAATTCAACAAAGGAAACAAGAATAAGCATTGATAACAGGCACTTCACTTTTGCTGACAAAAGATAGACCTTAACCGTATAATTTCATTTCTAGCTTAACAGTAACTTGGCAAGAAATCAAGCATTAAAGTAAGCATCAAAAGAAGCATAACTCATCATCACAAATGATGAATATAACTTAAAGCTAGGTTTCATTCAAAAAGCTCGCAATAAACATAGCACTTAAATAATTCAAATCGTAATAGAATTAGTAAAATAAAGTTTTTAGAATGTAAGAAAAACGCCTCTCACTCCCTTCCTTCAACATTATGGGTTTTTGCTTGCTTCTATTTCCTAATAGATCATAACAAAACAAACTATATTTAAAAGCCAATCAAAGGAAATTTAAAGCATATTTTTATTCTTAACAAAAAATCAAAGGATTGATGAGTCACAAATAGAAAACTATGGATTTACCTGAAACGAAGAGAAGCTGGGACTGGGAAAACTTCGCTAAGATAAATCTGTGACACACAGATTATAGAGATCTTCGAGCAAGAGATGAAATAAATAGCCTCGAGAGAGAGCCAGTGGCGAGATAAAGATGGAAAGAGTTGAAATAGGGAGCTGCGAGAGTGAGCTCAGAGATAGAGAGCTACGGGAGAGAAACTAAGACATAGAGCTGAAAGAGAGACATGCAAGATGGGTTGAGAGAGAGATTTTCCTCACGAAGAGAGCTCTGTGAGCGTCTAAGAGAGAGCTGTGAAAGATTAGGTGGGTTAAGGATAAAAGAGTTTAAATAGCTTTTAGTTAATTAGCTGGGTTTGTGATTTTTATTCCGCGCCTCCATGCCTCGCGTTAAAACTCATCTCTCATAGCGTTTTAGGATAAAATGCGATCCTTCAATGCTATGAAAGTACATCATTCTTGTAATGATATTCCCCTTACTAGTTTCTAACTAATTCTTGTGCAATGGTATTAATATCAGCAAGCCGTACATCATTCATGGATAGATTTATTTTAAATGAGTAATTATAGATCAACCAAGGATTTAGTTGGTCAAGTGATGTATCAAATATTTATAAGCTAGTGTTTTATTACTCATTATATTGATTTATAAATTAATCTATAAATTATTAACACCTCACTTAAACAATTAATTTTGCTCAAGATTTTGATCAGTTTAGAATTACTCTTGTGAAATGTATAAAGAGTTTTCCTCATTCTTGTTTCCTGGAACAAAATCATTCTCAGCTACACTAGACAAATCCGCCGGTCAAATTATTGCTTGAAACAATTAATTATGAGACTTTAAGTTAGTAAAAAGCCAACAAAAATCATCACTAGGAGTATGATTCGATTATTAAATTGAAATACGTTCCTTGGAACTTTAAATAATCACTTCTATTATGTATGGTAGAGGTCTTTGATATGATTTCCCCTACAAGAAAACTCTAATCTAACACAACAGCAGCCCAAATATTGATAAACATAGAGAAAAAACAACAACAGAAAAGAAAAAAAAAGAAAAACAACTTGATTACTCAACAATGGTGGAATTCATTAAGGGAAAAAGTGAGAAAACAAGTCCTACACTAAGTTGTTCGAGAGCTTGGTCTTTCTCATTCATTTACTACCCAAACGCCACTCCTTAACCCTCTTTGCACACTTTTTATTCAATCCACCTCCTAAAAAATGCATAACTAACTCTAACCTAGTCAACAACCCCATTCTCTATGCTCTAACTAATTGAATTTTTTTCCCTGCCCCTCTCACCTCTTCTAATTACATTTTTAATCTCTGTTTTTCTTCTTTCTCACATAAGTAAACTTAATTAAGGGTCTAACATTACTCCCCTCCCGAAGAAGCACCTTGTCCTCAAGGTGAAATGAAAGAAACTGAGTGTTAATCACATCGAATTCTTCCCATGAGTTCACAAATTCTAGCAGATTCTTCCACTTGATAAGCACTTCATACACTCCTTTAGCGCTGTAACCAAGGTCTTCTACTGCTTTTGGTTCCACAAACCACTCTAAATCCGCCTTCAACACTGGTGAAAAAAACTGAGTAGGAACCGACTGCCTAACAACCCTCTTGAGAATGGAAACATGAAAAATGAGATGTATGGGAATTGATTCTGGCAAGTCAAGTTTATGCGCGACTGATCAGATCCGACCACAACCTCATATTGGCCAAACTACTGGAGTAATAGCTTCTCATTCCGACACTTAGCTAGCGATCTATGACGATAAGGCTTGAGATTTACATACACTAAATCGCCAACATGCAACTCTACATCTCTTCTTTTCTTATCGGGCATGAATTTCATCTTTTTCTGAGCCCTTTCAAGATGGTATTTCAACTCCTCAATTATCGAATCTCGTTCCACAACTTACTCTTCTACTTGGGATAAAAGGGTGGTGCCATTGGCCTACCGTATTAAGGATGGGGGGGTCTCGATGGTAAAGAGCTCTGAAAGGGGTTGTGTTGATCAAACAATGAAAAGAAGTGTTGTACCAATATTAAGCCCAAGGAATCCATTGGACCCATTTCCTCAGTTTGTCATCGACAAAGAATCAGAGATAAGTTTCAATGCCTCGATTAACGACTTCGGTCTAGCCATCACTCTATGGGTAGTAAGTGGAGCTCCGATTGAGTGAAGTGCCCTGTAAACAGAACAATTCAGACCAAAATTTACTAGTGAATACTTATCTCTGTCGGAGACTATAGAACGGGGAATCCCATGTAGGCGAACTACCTCCCTTATGAATAATTTTGCTACTATTGAGGCTGTAAACTGATGTTTCAAGGGTAAAAAATGGGCGTATTTTGTCAAATGGTCCACTACAACCATAAAGCAATCAAATCCTTCCTATTTAGGCAACCCCTCCATAAAATCCATAGATATATCTTTCCAAACCAGATCTGGAGTGGGCAAAGGCTGCAACAAACCAGTTGGAGAAATTGAAAGGGTACTCCATTGACAAGTGGAGCATTCTGACACATATTTTTGAATATCTCTATACATCCCTACCCAAAAGACATCCCTCGCCCACCGCTGGAAGGTTTTTAACACTCTCGAATGTCCTCCAATCTTTCCCGCATGGTACTTCTCTAACAATTGACGGATTAGAGAAGAGCTAATCAGTTCCCATTTTGCAAGGTATAATCAGTGACCGCGATGTGATCTTGTAGAAGTTGCTGTTTGATTGGCCCTAAAACCGAATCGTTCGTCACCTCCCGTTGAAGAACATCCCAAAGATTTGTCCAAGATAAACACAAATCACTCAATTCACAACTTTCCCCTCGTCTGAATAACGTATCAGCCGCCTTGTTTTCCATTCCTGACTTGTATTCAATTTCAAAATTGTATCCGAGAAACTTGGAGACACACTTTTGATGTTCATCCAGAACTACTCGTTGCTCTAATAAGTAGCGTAAGCTCCTTTGATCGGTTCGAACTAAAAACTTGGTTCCCAAAAGGTAAGGTCACCATTTTTGCGCGGCCAACACAATGACCATCAACTCATGCTCGTAAACTGACTTTAACCTAGCCCGTCCACTGATTGTTTGGCTGAAAAAAGTAATAGGCCGCTGGTTTTGCATCAACACTGCCCCTAAGCTCGATCCACAGGCATCCATTTCAGTTACAAACTATTGCTTGAAGTCCGGAAGAGCCAACACTGGAACTGTAACCATTGCCTCCTTCAAATCCTCAAAGGACTTTTGAGCTTTCTCATTCCACCCGAAATTATCCTTGCACAACTGATTCGTCAAAGGAGCTGCTATGTGCCCATAGTTATGGACAAACTTCTAGTAATATCCGGTAAGGCCGAGAAATCCCCTCAAATATCATAAATTGTTGGGAATTGGCCACTCCATCATGGCCTTAACCTTCTTTGGATCTGCTGCCACCCCCACTACGGAAAGTATATGTCCCAAATACTCCGATTCAACCTAACCAAACATGCATTTCTTCCCATTTACAAACAACGAGTTCCCCCGTAAGAGCTCAAAAATGATCCGAAGATGATGTAAATAGTCCCCCGTATTCAAACTATAAATCAGAATATCATCAAAGAAAACCAATACACTTTTTTATAAATAAGGCTTGAATACCTCATTCATTAAGGCTTGGAAAGTAGCTGGGCCATTGGTAAGTCCGAAAGGCATAACTAGGAACACGTAGTGTCCCTCGTGTGATCTGAAAGCTGTATTTGGAATGTCCTAAGGGCTTACACAAATATGGTGGTACCCCGACTTCAAATCCAGCTTAGTAAACACCCTTGCTCCGAACAACTCATCCAACAACTCATCAATCATAGGTATGGGAAACTTGTCAGGGACCGTACCTCGATTTAGTGCTCGATAATCCACCCAAAATCTCCAACTCCCATCTTTTTTCTTAACCAATAGACCAGGCTCGAGAATGGACTATAGCTAGGCTGTACAATGCCAACTGCTAACATTTTCCTAACCAACTTCTTAATCTCAGCCTTTTGGATTTGTGGATAACGATAAGGTCTCACTGAAACCGGTTCTAACCCTTCCTTCAAAATAATCTGGTGATCTAGAATTCACTGTGGGGGTAATCCATTTGAAAATTCCATAATGTCGGAGAATTGCTTCAGCAAGTTCACGATTTCCCGAGAGTCACTAGAAGAGCCTTCCTCATTTTCTTCGAAGACCCCCAAAGCCCCAAGTTCTAGCAATATCCTTTGTCCCTCATGTTTAATTGCATGTATAATTGCTCTAAGTGATATATGAGTCTCACATAAGCTTGGTTCACCCCGAAGTGTTACCGTGTTTCGCCAAATCTGAAATTTCATCGTCCAATTAACTTGCATCACCCCTAATTCGGCCAGCCACTACATCCCCAAGATTACATCCGCACTCCCTAATTTCAAAGGAAGGAAGTCATCCACCACTCTACCTCCAGAAAAGATACCGCCAAACCTTTGCATATGCCCTCAGTATTCACTGAATCTCCTGTCCCAAGCATTACTTTGTATAAAGTGGTAGGTGTGAGGTGCAAGTGATAATAGTGAAAAATATCTAGGGCAATAAAACTGTGGGTGGCTCCACAATCGATGAGAACGGTCAACAGACGGCTTCTAATCTTGCTCGTGAGCTTCAACGTGTGAGAAGTAGTAAAACCCACTACTGACTTCATTGATAATTCCATTGCCCCTCAACTGATTCTGTTTTCGTTGTTTGTTCGGTCCAAACCCTACCTTCATCTTCCAAATTCATCTCATTGGGGATGTCGATTTCATCCACAAGCAACACTTGAAGCTGTTGGTTTTTGAAAATGTTCCTCAGAGAAAAATTTTTGTCGTATCGAAAACACAACCCCTTTTCTCATCTTCGTTGTAGCTCAGAATCTGTATATTGCCGAAAACCGATCGGCCCCCTCATCGCCGACACGTCTCCCGCTCCCCTGGTCGTCGACGTCACCGGTGGTAGCCCAGTAGTAACATGTGGAAAGCTGGCTCTGGTCTGGCTTGCGGAATTACCGCTTGCGAAACACCAAGTCGCGACCTATGTTCGCGGTTCTAGAGGGAAATGGGTTAGAACCCGCATGGTTGCTAGGGTTTCCCAGGCGCAGGGACCCGACCCGGCTGGGTTATGCAATTTTTGTCCTCCACCATATGGGAAGATTCCATCATCTCAACTAAATCCCTAGGTCTCGTCATCCTCACCATAGCCCTTATGTGTGTCATCAACCCATTGATGAACACGCCCTCCAAAACCTCATCAGAGACCTTTCCATGGAGTGGGGCCGCTAGAACCTTAAACTGATCGATGAAATCTTTGATCATTGAATCTTGTTGTAGAGCTAAAACTTTCTCGCACCAGTTCCATTGTGATTGGATTAAAATTGAACGAGAAGGGCTACCTTAAGCTCCGTCCAACTTCTGAAATGGCGTCGATCGTCTATGTATTGGTACCAAGCCAACGCTCGTCCACCCAAACTAACCACCACCATCTCTAACTTCTCTATATCTGTCATCGGATTAAGCTGAAAATACCTTTAAGCTCTCAATGCTCATCCATCGCCGCTGAAACTAAAAAATTCCAGCCTTCGTGAAGGTTTCCACTCCTCCCTAGAGCCTGACCCTTCATGAACCCGAGCTGAATTCACTGTCGAACCATCAAGAACTTCTTCTGATTCCTTCTATTTTCCTCTCGTTGTGCTCGATTCGACCCTACCGGCCATTCAATGTAAGGTACACATTATCGTTTATGATGATTTCTCTATATTACTGAATCGATTTTTGATCCTCAAGACTTCTCAAAAATTTTCTTGAATCTGTTCCAACTCTTTATAAATTCCATTCCTCACGTCCGATAACTCCCGCTGCCATTCCTCTTGCATTTTGGAGAGTCGGTTCTCTAACGGATCCTCTTTTTTTGGAGCCATCCCTTTCCTAGAATTTTACTGCTCTAATACCAATTTAATACAATTTCCCCTACAAGAAAACTCTAATCTAACACAACAGCTGTAACAACCCAAAAATTTAACCAAGTTTTTAGTTAAATATTTTAGTAAAAACATCGCGGAAGCTAGGTCAATTTTTTTTAAAAAAAAAACTCACATTAAATACGATAATATATTATAGAAAATCAAATCCTTCATCAAACTCCTAATTACATAAAAAGAAATTTTACTAATTAAAACATTCAAGAACTCAAGAGTATGTGTTTTGATTTCTCACGATTTAACTTAAATAAAACCAAACCTCAAATAAATAATTACTAAGACTTTTAAATATGACTCGATCACTCTCACCCGTTGCCAAAGACTCTAGACCTCTTCGACAATAAACTCCTCATCAATGCTACCATCATCTAAAAATTTATAATAAAATGGAGTGATATATAAAAATATACTCAGTAAGTAAAATATCACATATGCAAAACAGAACAACGTTCACAGTCACATACAAATCGTAACACATACATACTTTTCAGATCTTTCTTATAGAGTTCGCTGGCCAACTTCCATTCAAGTTTACCGTCACACCCAGAACAGAGATTACCCATCGATAGTTGTTAGTTGTGAGGTAAGTACATGTGACTTTTCTCATGAGTACTATTCCGCACATTCGAAGAGGTGGAACCAGTTGCACTAACGCCTTCCCACAAAACTAACCAAAGCATATAGAGCAGAATGGTGGGCACGTGACTTTAATGGCACAGAGTAATTTATTTCATGCATTCATACAATATTTTCCTCATCTTATTACATATATTAAATTATCAATCATATAACCTAACATAACACATCAACATCATAATTTGACAATAGCAAGAACAAAGATAACATCAGCGGACACTATATATCACTTACCATTACATATGAAATTCAAGTCCTGAAATGATAAATGAGAAAATCTCATTCTTAGATGTTTTCAAACACTAACGAAAGAAAAACAGTTTGGATGTCTGAATTTGAAAATTCATTATATATTGTACCGAACATGAAAATTTCAATATTTAGTTCTGGACATTTTGTGTCATAGATCTTTATTTAAAATCTTATAATTTTTTGAAAGTATTTTCGTATTGAAAATTATTATCAATTAGAATCTATCTGACAGTAAACTAAAATTCAGATTTACGAGTTTAACTACTCATTTAAAATAACATATCTTATCTAAAAATTACAAAAATTTACAGGACTATATTTATGTATGAAAGAAAACTACTGCAAAATATTTGCGGCAAAATGATGTAATTTATGCTGGAAACGAAGCCATGAAAAATGAAGTGGTATGCTCCTAATTTTCAGATTTCTAAAGGGGATATGAAAAATATTTTGACTATGCAAATAAATTTTTAAAATTTCTAAATTTTTACAGGAGTAATATTAATATCTTATATGATATTAATAATATTTTCAGAATTTTTTATCAATAACTTCTTAGTAAACGAAAATCGTTTCATATGTACTGTCAGAATTTTCATCGAAAATATATAACAACGATTATTTTTATATTCACAAAATAGTAACCATTTATTATTATTTTTATTCTACTTGTAGTACACATCAAAATACTAAATTTAGAGCACATTAACAGTGGTTTTTTCAGTAACAAAATCATATGGTTTTCTTGATAAAATTCATAACTTAAAGAAGTACTTTTGAAGGAAATCACATTTAAGGTTGAGTTTTACAAAAGAGTAATTAAAATAAAAAATAATTACCAATAGTTTGATCTTTTTTTGGTTGAAAGAGAATGCCGCAAGTAATCGTATTTTGAGTTAAAGAAATTGGAGTATAATTTTAGAAGAAAGTAAACAGTTAAAGATTGTGATTTTTACCTTAAACTCATCTTTGTTCAATAGGATTTGGGCATTGTACTAAAATTTTGTTGTTGAGATAGGATTTGAAAATTCAAAGAGGGTAACTCATCACTGATGATAATCAAAGAGGAATAGTTGAAAATGGTTAAAGGACAAAGAGCTGTGCGATTTAAGAGAGATTAAGCAATAAAAGTAATAGGGAGATAGAGATTATGACTGCCATTTAAGAGAGACTAAGAGAAAAGTGGAAGTTCTCCACTCAAGAACATAAGGAATTTGAACTAAATAACTATCCCCAGCCAAAAGAGGTGACGTGGGTGCTTTGTTGCTCATATGGGAAGTAGTTTAATTTCAAATTAGTTATCAACAAAGTGTAGTTTTTGACACGTTTCAATTGTTTTTTTTTTAATAGTAAAACAATGATGCAAAACCTGCAATAAAAAATGTGTATATTATAATTATCTAAGAAAACAAAACAATAATAATAATGAGAGCTATATTAAAAAAATACTTAACTGTTCTAAGAAAAATAATTAACCAGTATACTAACCATGTAAGCTCAAATATTGATAAATAGAGAGAAACAGCCACAATAGAGAAGAAAAAAAGAAAAACAACTTATTACTTAACAATGGTGGAAAGAAGCCCAACACCAAATTGTTTTGGTCTCTCCCATTTATTCACTACCCAAAAGCCACTCGCTAACCTTTAGTACACTTTTTATTCAATTCACCTCCTAACAAAGAAAGACATAATTTACTCTAACCTAGTCAACACCCCCTCTTTTCTCTCCTCTAACTAACTGAATGTTTGTCCCTACCCCTCTCACCGCATCTAATTACATTTTTTAATCTTTGTTTTTCTTCTTTCTCACGTAAGTAAACTTAATTAAGGGTCTAACAGTTGTCAACCTTATTATTAATTAGACTCTATATAAATTTAGACAACCTCTTCCAAACGCTAAAACTAATTAACTCTGATAACGTATTCTAGTAGTACAGTAGTAGAGGTTGAGAGCATAAATTAACCCCGAAGCCATCTACAGAATTATAACTAAAACATTTTAAAGTGAGAAGAGATGGGTAGCAATGGTATGCGAAAAGCCAACATTGTTGCTTTTACAATTCTGATGTTAAATATGATATTTCAAGGTGTTATGCAAGTTGGTTCCTCTCCAACTTCATACAATTAACGTCCTGGAAATATCCCATCTTCTCCACCTTACTTTACTCTCCAAACTGACCCACAAAGTAATCGTAATCTTGGTACGAGAACTGCGAAGTGCTTTGACGAATGCTCAAAAGAATTCCTACCTTATGAAGATCATGAAGACTTTGAGAAACTATTTGACAAGTGTAATGGCAAAATGCAGGCGTACAGGAAAGAGAGAATGTGATCACAAACTGTAACTTTTGTGTTTTAAATTGATATGTTGACTGATTTTACTTCTTGTGATACGTTGGAGTAGATTTTAGATTGTCAACATATAAAAATTAATCTCAAGTTAAAGAGATTTTAGTTGCAAAGCAAGAGATTTGTTAGACTTTAGTATTGTCTTTTTAATTTGGATTTTTTGTTTATTTGTATGTTCTCTAGTTATAGCTCACGGAAAATCTTCTTCTTTTTTTCGATATCTTTAGAGCCACCAGCAGGCACATTGGTACAAATTTACTCACATATAGGTGCTCAGTATTGAGCGAAACATCTCCTGTGATGGGATGGATCGTTGGTTCCTGCAAATGCAATACCAATTAACCGGAAGTAACGAACAAATTTTGCCTTGTAATATCCTCCTTCCCTTTCTGCTTCTCTAATGGCATGGAATTTAATCTTAATGTGCTTAGTCCTTCCATGAAAGACAGGAATTTTCACCATGGCTACAACTGACTTGTTGTCACACAAGATAATTGTTGCTTTAGATTGCTTGAACATTAGATCTCCAAGAATCTTCCTGATCTAGAGAGCTTGGTTGACAGCAACTGAGGCAGCAATGTACTTAACTTCTGCCGTTGATTGAGCAACACTACCTTGTTTCCTTGAACTCCAACAAAACACACCAGAACCAAATGTGAACAATAGCCTGAGGCACTGCTCATATCATCTTGAGATCCTGCCCAATCACTATCAGTAAAGCCTACAAGATTGAGGGCAGTGGACTTCTTGTAGAATATCCCAAGATCAATGGTACTCTGAACGTACCTTAGGACTCTTTTAGCAGCTTTGAAATGCAACTCAGTAGGTGAGTTCATGAATCTTGACAACACGCTTGTGGAAAACATAATATCTGGTCTGGTTCCACATAGAAACGATAGACACCCAACCAAGCTTCTATAAACAGATGCATCAACAGGATTAGAACCATTTTCTTTCTTTAATTTTTCTCCTTGGACGGCAGGTATACTCACATATCTGCAATTTTTTTTTTCAAATTTCTTGAGAATTTCACCAGCATTCTTCTTTTGATAGATGAAAGTCCCTTTTGAGGTTTGTCTAATCTTCATGCCAAGAAAGTAAGACATTTCTTCAAGATCATTTATTTCATAAACCTTCCTCTTTTGCATTCTGAATTCTTTCACAGCGTTGGTATTGCTACCAGTCACCAAAACGTCATCTACCTAAAGAGAAACAATTAAAATCTCTTGACTTACATGCTTCACATATAGAGTTGCCTCATTGCAACTTCTCACAAATCCCAGCTTCAACAAATAATCATCAATTCTGGAATACCAGGCTCTTGGGGCCTGCTTCAGGCCATATAGTGTCTTCTTTAATAAAAACACCTTCTCAGGTTCAGTTTTGCTGGTGAACCCTTCAGGTTGCTCAATGTAAATTTCCTCCTTCAAAAATCCATTTAAGAAAGCTGATTTTACATCCAATTGAAATACTTCCCATCCTTGGTGAGCTAAGATTGCAAGAAGCAATCTGACAGTGCCAAATCTTGCCGCAGATGCAAATGTCTCAGTAAAATCTATTCCATATTACTGAGCATTCCCTTTCACAACTAATTTGACTTTGTTCTTGTTGATGGAGCGATCAGCATTGCATTTGAGCTTGAACACCCACTTCAGGCCTATTACATTCTTGTTGCAAGGTTTGGCTACAAGTATCCAAGTTTCATTCTTGTAGATCATTCTCAGCTCATCCTCCATAGATGCTCTTCATTCAGGATGCTTCAAGGCTGTGTTGACGTCCTGAGGTTCAAACAAAGCCATATTGCACCTGTTCTAGATGTCTGAAGAGTTCTTGTTCCTCTAACAGCTATCTCATCATCTGAATCTCCATCTTCTGAAGTTGCATCTTGTTCTTGGGGTGTGTTTCTAAGATTGGAAACCTGAGAAAATGAGCTTGGCTCCCCTTGTTCCCAATTCCAAGCACCATCTTCATCAATTTTCACACTTCTGCTAACATACACCTGCTGAGTTATAGGATTCAGAATTCTATATCCTTTAGATGCACTGATGTACCCCACAAGTACTCCAATTTCAGCTCTTCTATCAAGCTCGTCTCTCTTGGCTTGAGGAACAAAAGAATAACAGAGGCTGCCAAAGATTTTGGGATGAGCAAAGATGGTTTAACTCCAAACCAAGCCTCATAAGGAGTTTTTCCATCTAGATCTTTAGTAGGTAGCCTGTTTTGCAGATAAACTTATGTATTTACATCTTCTGCCCATAATTGCTTTGGCACTCCCTTCTCAAACAACAAGCGTCTGGATATGTTCCTGACTGACCTATTCCTCCTTTCACTTACACCGTTTTGTTGTAAGTGATTGTTAGTTGATGATGAATGCCAGAATTCTGAAGAAAATCTTCAAATTCATGGATGTGAATTCTATGCTCTTGTCAGACCTTAAAGTCTTGATCAATTTAGCACTCTGATTCTCTACTGCTGCTTTAAACTTCTGAAACATAATGAACACCTTTGATTTTTGCTTAAGAAAATAAACCCAACAGAATCTAGTACAATCATCAATGAAGGGAAGAAAATACTTGCATCTACTATATGAAGCAATACTCATAGGTCCACAGACATTTGTGTGAACCAGTTACAATTTCTTAGTTGCTCTCCAAGCTTGATTATTAGGGAATGGTGTCTGACTTAGCTTTCCAAACTGATAGACATCACATACACCAGTATGCTCATGAACAGAAGGCATATCAGTAGTCACCATGCTTTTACTTTGAAGAAGCTTTATAGAAGCACAGCTGGTATGACCAAACCCTTTATGCCAGAGAACATTCTCATCTACTACAGTGGTGAGGGCTTGGATTTTTGTTAGGTTCCATTCGAAAGAAAAGCTCCTATTTCTCATTTTAATAGAGAAAAGTTTAACACCAGCTAGATCAAAAACCTCACATTTTTTGTTTTCAAAAACCAAATTATAATTTTTTTTTTCAAGCAACCGACCAACACTCCACAGGTTTTATGTAATTTCAGGTACAAATAGAACATCAATAATTAACTTTGTACCTGAGAGGGTTTGCACCGACACAAAACCCTTTCCTTTAACACCAACCAGCCTGCCATCTCCAGTCCTTTCTTTTTGAACAATAATTCGTCCGAAGTCTTGAAGCTCTGCGATCTTGAAGTCGTGTAGTGTGTACATCCACTGTCAATGAGCCATTCATCAGGATTCTGAGCTGCAATTGAGCAATCTTTAACAACGGAAAACAACTTCTCTTCTTGATCCTGAGTGCCTTCATTAACTTGAGCTGGTTGTGCTTGATGCTGTTGGTTTGGACAGAACCTCTCAATGTGTCAAAACTGCTTACAAGCCCTGCATTGAACTCCTGGCCTTCTCCAACAATCGTTCTCACTATGGTTGGTCTTTTTACAGTGAGGACATGGCGGATACATCCCTTTTTTCCCTCTATTTCCCCGCTGATCTTTCTTTTCCTTTCCCTTCTTTCCATTTGAATTTTTTCTCCCACTAAATTCAGCTGGTGACTTAGAGCTATGAGAAGCTACAAGAGCCCCTTCCGTTGACTTTTTCTCCTCCTTAAATGTATCTCTGCTCAACAACTTGTAGAGCATTTACAAGTTCAGTAACTGTGAGCATGGATAAGTCCCATGTATCCTCAAGAGAGGAAATCTTTGGCAGAGTCATCATAACCTTCTCTACAATTCTTTTTTTTTTTTCTGGCAAATCCTCTCACTACTACAAAAATAGGTTATAATGACGGTAGAGTATTGGTTTTTATTACATATCTCTTAAACCTGAATAGAAAAACAGGTGTTCAATATGACAACTCTTAAATAACCTTTCATAATATGCTTATCTACTATAACATGTAATTTTTGAATCTATCAAAATCTTTTTACTTTTTAATTCAAACTGCTATTTTTTACACTCTCATTATTACTTAAGTTTTCTTTATTTACAAAAATGTCATGTTATAACCCTAATCTAAACCAATTTCTATCAAGCCTCTCCCTCAACTCCATCTCTCTCTCGAGGTTTTTTTGACTAAACTGGAACTTTGGAATTATCATTTTACTAAAACGAAACCCTGGACTAATTTTGGCTCAACTGGACTCCTGACTCACATTTTCCTTCATTTTTCTTTCTTTCTTCCTCTTATACCCTTCTTACACACATCCAAGCAATGTACTTAACTTCTGCCGTGTGGCACTGCAGTGCTCACACCCACTAGTGTAGTGCCACGTGGCACTACAATAGTCCATGTCAATTTCTGATACCTAATCAGTGTTTCACACATGGCAATTACTGCGTATTAAATATTTATTTTAATCAAGTTAAATATCTAGATATTTGTTAATTCAAATTAACATATCTGATTATCTCTATCAACTAAATTATTTTTTATTTCATAAATAACATATTAAGTTGATCCAATTTCTTTCTAATAATAATTTAATGATCTAATTTCATAAATTAGATATTTTATCTTACTTATCGTTAATTAAAAGATGATAATTATTTATATATATTAATTCTGAAAATTATATTAATATATATAAATAATTCAATTAACTAATTCTTAATTAATTAACCACATATAATTATCTCATAATTATGTACTTACCCCAAAATAAAAATTCCTTAGCAAGTAAGTATTTTTTCTCATGTCCTGAAATATTCACACCCTAGATTGCGTAGTATAGAGGTGCATTGAGGACCATAAACCTATAATCCTAAGCTCCAATAAACCACATTATTAATTAAACTCTTTAAATAAATATTCTTATTTATTAATTTCATTATTACTACACTATAAATATGGAATTGCACTCTTAGAGATTACATATTGTATTTACAGAGTATTCTCAGGTAGTCCACTGATATAATCATTTCACGTAGTTCTGACCTCTAATTATTGGTTTGTAAATTAGAATTGATCGAAATTATAGTTTTACCCTTCTAATTACCTCTTGATCCTTAAGTACCATTAATCCACTAGTGAATGACTAATTTATAATCTTATTATAAATTTGAGCTCAATAACCATTCAGTTCCAAAATTAGCACTTAAAAGAACCAGTATATGATCCGTTAGGAAAGCTGGATTCTAAATCTTGTAAGATCATGTTCTCAGCCATTCATATCACTAAATCTCCAAACAAAAGTCAATAGCCTGTTTTACAAACAAACCTTAACAAGTGAATTAAAAGATCCAGTAGACATGCATAAGAGTTCATGACTACTCAAGATTCAGACTGGTCTACATATGATCATTGAATTGATATGTATTAAATCTTTTTTATGAACAACACGTTGATAAAGATATAAATTCATATCGGTCCAGTCATTTATAATCTCATTATATAAAGTACTTTCATTAAGATGTCTATCGACATCAATGATTCAGATCTAGATCACATGCATTCATAATACTTAGTGAACCGTACTACGAATCATTCATTAAAGATTACATATTTTAATATGTTGCTAATAATTTTATTCATTATCTATGATATTAATCTCCTCGTACTAATAGAAGATCAAGACTCATTAATGAATATGAAATTTTTAGATATTTATATAAATTATTCAACAATAATTTAAAAAAATAATTATAAGAAAAATGTAATCCTTATTAAATTTCATATCAAAATATCAATATACATGTTTTGAGGACATAACCCCCAACAATCTCTCACTTGCCCAAAAAAAAATGTGGCATTTCTCTCAATCTAATGTTTTACACATGACCCTCAAACGATTTCGCAGGAAGTGTCTTGGTAAATGGGTCAGCTAGGTTCTGATCCAACGTTATCTCCATAACACTCAGAGCCAGATTATGATCCAATGTTATCATCGTAACAGTTAGATCACCTCAGTGTATGACCCAGACATCGAATTTCGACTATACTTATCTGATTCCTATTCAGTATGTCCAGTGCAATTTAGGTCTCCATCTGATCAAACAGGTGTATAGTTTTCTCGTTCTTTTAAGATACTTGAGAATATGCTTTGCTGAAATCCAGTGTTCCAAACCTGAATTCGATTAATAACGACTGACGATTCCCACTGCATAACTGATGCCCGGTCTCGTACACAATATGACATATATGAGACTTTCAATTGCTGAAGCATATGGAATCTTTCTCATATCCTCTTCCACCGGAGGTGTCTTAGGATATTGTTCATTGGAGAGGAAAATTTCATGTCTAGTCGGTAGTTGACCTTTCTTGGAATTCTCCATAGAGAATCTCTACAGCCCTTATCAATATAAGATGCCTGAGAAAGTACCAAGAGCTTGTTCTTTCTATCCCTTAGGATTTGGATGCCCAGAACATAGCTCGCTTCTCCCAAATCTTTCATTTAAATTTTCTTAGCTAAAGAACTAAGAAAACCACTATCTTGTCTTTGATGTATTTATAAACACAGGGTTCGTCAATATTTTGCTCGAAACCATAAGACTTTATGATTTCATCAAAGTTAAGATTCCAAGATCTAGATGCTTGCTTTAATACATAAATGGATTTAAGCAACTTGTGTACTTTTTGATCTTGCTCCTTTTATACGAACCCTTTGATTGCATCATATATATGCTTTCTTTAAGATAGTCATTCAGAAAAGCTGTCTTGACGTCCATTTGTCATATCTCACAATCAAAACTAGCAGCTATGGACAAAACGATGGGAATGGATTTTAGCATGGCACATGGGAGAATGTCTCTTCATAATTGACTCCATCCCTTTATGTATGGCCATTGGCTACTAACTGTGCCTTAAAAGTCTCTACTTTTCCATCTGCACCTCTTATCTTCTTGAAGATCCATTTACATCTAATGGACCTAGCATATTCAGCTTTGAAGTCTTTAAACTTTTCAAAAGTTTCAAACTTTCTTTGCATTAGGTAAGCATAACTATATCTTGATTAATTGTCAATAAATGTGATGAAATACTCATACCCACCTTTAGCTTGTGCATTGAACGGTCCACAGACATCACTATGTACTAGCTCAAGTGGTTCCTTGACTCTTTGGCCCTTTCCTTTGAATGCTCTCTTGGTCATTTTACCCTCTAAACATGATTCACAAACAGGAAGAGTTCCAACATTTAGTTCTTTTAAAGCACCATCATGTTTAACCTATCTAGATTAATATGTCCCAACCTAAGATGCTCATGATATATGTTATCATCATCGTGAGAAACTTTTTGTTCTTTGTTACTTTTAGGTTTTTCTACTTTAAATAATTTAGAATTATTTAACAGGCATACAGTCGGTTTAAGCATATACAGTCCATTTATAACCTTTGCATGACAAATATCGAATCCATTCTTAGAAATAATAAACTCTTCATTAATAAAAGAAACTTCGAATTATTGTTCTTGCAAAAAAGAAAGAGAAATCAAATTTCTCAAAAATCCAGAAATATAATAAATATCGTTCAAAACTAAATAATTATATTTAAAAAGTAAACGGACTGTCCCTACTGTTTTAGCTGACACGAGCGCACCACTGTCAACTCTCAAAATGACCTCGCCATCAGTCAGCTCCCTTAACGAATCAAGCATCTACAAAGAAGAACATACATGGTTAGAAGCTCCTCAATCAAGTATCCATGATGATAAATCATATTTGACTAAACAAGCTCCAAGTACAAGTAAATCATATTTTTCTTTCTTTTTCAGCTCGGAGAGATACTTGTTACAGTTTCTCTTCCAATGACCTTCAACCACAATGGAAACAGCTTCCTTTCAGCTTACTGTCTTTCTTGTTCTTCTTGACTTTTGGTGATGTCTTGGCTTTCTTCCCTTTCTTGTTCTCACCTTTATCCTTACCATTGATCTTCTTCCTCTTGTTACTTTTAACAATGGAAGAAGGCTTTTGTTCGACAATATTTACATCACCCTCTTTGATCATTCTCAGGTTGAGTGACTTAAAAGTCTTCAGTTCATTCAACAATTGGGTCATGTTGAATTACAACTTGTTCATAACATAGTTGGTCGTGAATGTAAAAAAGCTGGTATGAGCGACTCAAGTATAATGCTAACTTTAGTCCGCTCATCAATGGTCGCCCCAAGTACTTTTGCCTCGTGCATTATGTTTATCATGTTCAAAATATGTTCTCACACAGAAGTACCATTTTCTCATCTTAGTTGTCATATAGCTCCTAGTGGCCTTATGACGACCTTCATTAGACTACTGTCCAAACATCGCATGTAGACATTTCATAATTTTATAGGCAGTCTCCATGCTTTCATGCTTGGTTCTCAGAACATCATTCATACTCACAAGCATGTAGCACTTCGTCTTATTGTTTGATATGATCAAAACATCATATTTGTCCCTAACATTCTTAGGGGCATTAGCATGGGGCACTTCAGGAAAATCCACAGTAAGAATGAACTTATGGTTCTTACAAATTATCATTAAGTTCATATTTGATTTCCAGCGTACGAAATTATCACCATTCGATTTCTCGAGAGCGAGTAAAGGAGTAACAGGGTTGCCCATGGTAGACATAATAATGATAACTGAAATTTAATACATACAAGATTCAATATAATTGATATATGTCTAGAATTCAAAGAGTAAACATGATGTATGAATGTCACATAATAAACACACAAATTTAACATTTACTGATCACGATAAAACAACTTAATGATTAATGTGTTGCCTCAAGGTCAATCAGATTAACCTCAGAGTGTCTATGAGACATTCTTATTCTTATTAATTAAAACTTAAAATATCTCATATTTTCTCTTATAACAATAATGTATCCATTGTTTGGTCAAGTCACAACAATCCACATGAAAGCTTAATTGTGTATTTGTAAGTGTAACTCATTATTTCGGATGCCATGACCTGATTTAGAATATGCCGCCTTAGGATCAATCAGAACTAAACTACACACTTTCTCCTATCTTCTTAAGAAGTCCAACGTTGGTATTGGTACAACTCGAAACCTTCACTCTACCTCACGATGCTGTACTAATAATGGAGACCATAGATTATATTGACATGTCAACCTTATTTCACTCACTATTTTAGGATTATGTATTTCCAATTTTAACTAATTAATTAATAGTTAAAATAATAACCTTATGACTATTTAATAATCAGTTATGCCAATCTTATTAGTCTAAGTTCATTTAACATTCTAAAGCGCCCAAGTCATAATTAGGTGAACTTAGATTAATTAATTAATTATATTCAACAAACTTTAATAAAATTATTTTACTAAAGTCGGTTATTCCTAAGGTTACTATAGCCCTTATGTGTGGTGTGATTACTAAGTTTTATCTAATTAAAACCTAACCGTTTACATGCAATTGATTTCATAAAAAAATACAAATAAATATATTAGGACAATCCTAATAAATCATGTTTCTAGTGATGAGATGCATGATCAAATAAAACTATTTGAGATTTTCATGTATGGCATGTGATCGACTAATGCATGGACATGTTATCAAACATAACAATTAAAATAATTATTTAATAATTAAATTAAATAATAATGAACCGAGTGACTATTGCGTATTTCTAAACTACAACCCGTGAAATAAAGACATAAAATTAGAAAGCGAACTTCAAGAATACATATTTCTCAAATATTACCTTCTCGTCATGATGTTCATCTTCATAATCCCCAAGCTTTGAATAAAATTCTATTTAATTAAGGAAAAATATATTTTTCTTAATTAAAATTAATATCTATAATTATCCTTTTAAAATAGTTTAATTTGACTTAATCAAATAAATATTTTATTTAATTTGGTCAAACTTGGGTCAAACCCAATCAACCTATTAATTTCTAATTTTCATAAAATTAAAAATTAAAAATTAATTTTAAAATCACATTAATTTTATATTTTAAAAGGATAATCGACAGATTTAGTGTTATCATCAAACCCTAGAGTGGTAGGGTTGGTTGATATCACGATTTGTACGAAATTTCTCCAAATGTGACAATAGTTGCCACCGACAACAAGACTCTCTTACCACTGCCCCATCAACGTCGACCACCACCACCACCGTTGGAACAGTATTTTCAGGCATGAACAGTAAATTTTCGTGAACAGTAAATTTTATCGTTCCTCTCGTGCATTCTTCGTCTTCTCACATTCGGAACAATTACAATAATTTTCAAAATAAATTATAAAAATTCCTATGTCTCAAAACAGCTTGCACAAGATCTCAAAAAAAATAAAATGAACAAAACCTAACTCAATAATCACCATATAATTAATGATCCATTATTTTTCATACATTCAAAATACATAACCATCCATTCATTCATACATATATCATATTATATGAATAATGCAAGAAAATTCACACAACATTTAACATATAAATATATAAAGACTGATCTGATACCACTTGTTGGTCGTCATGGCGCGTGCGCGGCGGAAGCGTGTGGCGCGTGGCCATTTTAAAAATTGAATTTTGTAAAAAAAAAAATTGAATCTTTTAATAAAACAAAATGGTCTAATGGTACGATAACAAAAAAAAAACTCTTTATTGAAAACTCTTTTCATTCAGTCATGATGCATTATATATTTATATATTAAATTTATAACAAACAATGTTAGAAATCATATACTTCTTGTAGTCTAAATCATGCGTCCTCGCGAAACCAATCGATTCTCCATTCCCATGAAATTGTTCCAACGATCAGGAGACTCTGAGATCCACAACAAAATCTTCCAAGTTAATCCTCAACACAATAGGACGTGTGTAGGTACGTAGAATATAACAAAAACACTTTTATGTCTCTAGATGTACTCAACACATGAGATCTAGAGATTTTACAAAAAAAAAAAGACTTTTGTGAGACTATTCTCTAATAGAACATGATGATGATTCTTTTAGAGATTTTAATTAACTCTTTATCGTAGAAAAATCACTATTTGAGAAATTGTGTTCTTCTCTAAACTCGTGATTGATGAACTGATTCTCTCATTCAACTAATTGATTGAACTGATTCATTATCTTAGGCTATTATAATAATATCAACATATTTTTCTTGATAATGGCGTATCAGATCTTTTGGTATAATTGAAATAGTATTTAATTATAAAATTGTTAATAGCAGTGGGATCCACTGCTATTGTGCACAATTACAGTGCATGATGACACTGTAGTGTGACGTGAGGCAGCAAAGTGCCTCATGGCACAACTGTAGTGTCATGTGGCACTACAGTGTTGCATACCCACTATTGTAGTGCCACGTGGCGCTACAATAGTCTATATTAATTTCTGATACCTAATCATTGATTCACACGTGGCAATTACGGCATATTAAATATTTAATTTAATGAAATTAAATATCTAGATATTTATTAATTCAAAATTAACATATCTGATTATCCCTATCAACTAAATTATCTGNATATATATATTCTAAAAATTATATTAATATATATAAATAATTCAATTAATTAATTCTTAATACCCACATCTAGCTTGCACATTGATCGGTCCACAAACATCACTGTGTACTAGCTCAAGTGGTTAGTTGACTTTTTGGCCCTTTTCTGTGAAAGGTCTTTTGGTCATTTTACCATCTAGACAAGATTCACAAACATGAAGTGTTCCAACTTTTAGTTCTCTCAAAATCTCATGCTTTGTTAACATATTTAACCTATCTAGATTAATATATCTCGACCTAACATGTCAAAGATATATGTTATCATCATCATGAGAAACTCTTTGTCGTTTGTTACTTTTAAGTTTTGCTACTTTAAATAAGTCAGAATTATTTAACGTGCATTCAGTCAGTTTAAGCATATATAGTCCATTTATAACTTTAGCATGTTAAATATCAAATCCATTCTTAGAAATAATAAATTCTTTACTAATAAAATAAACTTCGAATAATTGTTCATGAAAAAATGAAAGAGAAATCAAAATCCTTGAAAAATCATGAATATAATAAACATTGTTTAAAACTAAATAATTATTTTCAAAAAGTAAATGGGTTATCCCTAATGCTTTAGTTGACATGAGCGCGCCACTGTCAACTCTGATAACGACTTCGCCATCAGCCAGCTTTCTTGACGTATCAAGCATCTACAAAGAAAAATATACATGGTTAGTGGCTCTTGAATCTGGTATCCAGGATTATAAACCATACTCCACTAAACAAGCTTCAAGTACAAGTAAATTATATTTACATTTTCTTTCAACTTGGAGAGATACTTGTTACAGTTTCTCTTCCAATGACGTTTAACCCGACAATAGAAACATATTCCCTTGGGCTTGCTGCCTTTCTTGTTCTTCTTGACTTTTGGCGATGTCGCTTTCTTCCATTTCTTGTACTTACCTTTGCCCTTACTATTGATCTTCTTCCTCTTGTTACTTTAAACAGTGGAAGAAGGTTTTTGCTCGGCAACATTTATCTCGTCCTCTTTGATAATTCTAAAGTTAAATGTCTCAAAAATTTACAGTTCATTCAACAATTGGGTTATGTTGAATAGTAACTTATTCATAACATAGTTGGTCGTGAACGCAGAAAAAGTTGGTGTGAGCGACTCAAGTATAATGCTAACTTGATTTCGCTCATCAATGATCGTACCATGTACTTTTGTCTCGTGTGTTATGTTGATCATGTTCAAAATATGTTCTCGCACATAAGTACCATTTCTCATATTAGTTGTCATATAGCTCCTAGTAGTCTCATGATGACTTTGAACAAACTGATGGCCAAACATTACCTGTAGAGATTCTGTAATCTCATAGGCAATCTCCATGCTTTCATGCTTCATTCTCTTAACATCATTTATGGTCACAAGGATGTAGCACTTCACCTTATTGTTTGATATGATCCAAGCATCATATTTGTCCCTACATTCTTAGGGGCATTAACAGCTGCTCCTCAAGACATTCCTCAGTAAGAATGAACTTGTGGTTATCACAAATCAACATTAAGTTCTTATTTGATTTTCAAAGTACGAAATTATCACCATTCAATTTTTCAAGAGTGAATAAAGCAGTAACGGGGTTACCCATGGCAGCCATAATAATGATAACTGGAATTTAAAACACATAAGATTCAATATAGTTGATAAATATATTGAATTCAAAAAATAAAAGTGATGCATGAATACAACATAATAAACATACAAATTTAACATTTACTAATCGTGATAAAACAACCGAAAGATTAATATGTTGTCTTAGAGTCAAACTATCTATGAGATATTCTCAACCTTATTAATTAAAACTTAAAATATCTCATATTTTCTCTTTTAACAATAATGTATCACTTATTTGGTCAAGTCACAACCATCCACATGAAAGCTTAATTGTGACTTTGTAAGTCTAACCGACCGTCGGCCGTCGGTGACGGCGCCAATTTTCTGGCGACGTCGCCAGAACAGTAAATTCAGCGCTACATTGCCGGTATTCTAAAAGAATTCCTATTTCTTTTCCTTTTTTTCTTCCATCGTTCGTCTTGTGCATTCTTCGTCTTCTCGCGATTGGAATAATTACAATAAATATTCAAAATAAAATTATAAAAATTATTGTGCTCCAAATAGCTTACCCAAGATCTAACGAAAAATTAGAAGAACAAAAAACATAATCATCCATTCATTCATACATATCTCATGTTATATAAATAATTCAAGAAACCCCACACAACATTTAACATATAAATATATAAAGACCGTTCTGATACCACTTGGTCGTCGCGCCGCGTGTGCGGCAGAAGCCTGTGGCGCGTGGTCATTTAAAAATTAAACTTTTAATAAAAATTGAATTTTTTAATAAAATAAAACTTATGTAATTCCATGATAACAAATTTTTTTTATTCAAAACTCATTTTAGGATCCATTATATTTTTATATATTAAATCTATAACAAACAAGATTAGAAATTATATACCTCTTGTAGCCTAAATCAATCATCCTTACAAAACCAATCAATTCTCCGTTCCCAGACTTCGAGATCCACACAAAAATCTTCCAAGTGAATCTTAAACGCAATAGGACGTGTGTGGGCACGTAGAATACAACGAATACACTTTTGTGTCTCTAAATGTACTCAACACATAAGATCTAGAGATTTATTAAGGAACACTTTAGTGAGACGATTCTCTAACAGAACGTGATAATTACTCTTTTAGTGATTTGATTAATTTTTAATCGTAGAGAAAATCACTCTAACACTAACTATGTTTTCAACTCAATTCTTGATTGATAAACTGATTAACTGATTCAACTGAGGCCGTTAGAAAAATATTTGTATATTTTCTAGATAATGATGTATCATATATTTAGGGATAATTAAAAATTAAAAACAAATATTTAATTATAAATTTCTTAATGTAGTGGGACCCACTGTATAACAGTACAAAACTATAGTGCCACACATCACTGCAGTTGGCGTTAAGAATCACAGTTCCTCACGACATTGTGTGGTACGCCACCCAGTAGTAATTACTGTAGATTAAATATTTATTTTAATCAGGTAAATATCTAGATATTAGTTAATTCAAAATTAACATATATGATTATCTCTATCAACTACATTATGTGTAATTCCACAAATAACAGATTTAGTTGATCCAAATTATTATCTAATAATAACTTAATTATCTAATTTCATAAATTAGACATTCTGTCACACTTATCGATAATTGAAAAAATAATAGATAAGTTTTTATATATATATTGTCCAAAAGTTATGTTTATATATATATAAATAATTTAATCAATTTTTTTAATTAATTAATCACACATAATTATCTCATAATTATGTAGTTGCCCCGTAATAAAAATTCATTTGTAAGTCAGCCCTTTTCTCATGTCTTGAAATATTCACACCCTAAACTGCGTAGTACAAAGGTGACTTAGGGATCATGGACTTATAATCCTAAGCTTCAATAAATCATGTTATTAATGAAACTCTTTAATCAAATAATCATATTTATTAATTCCATTATTACTCCACTATAAATATGGAGCTACACTCTTAGAGATTATATATTATATTTACAGAGTATTCTCATGTAGTTAACTGATATAATCATTTCACGTAGTTCTGTCCTTCAATTATTGGTTCGTAAATTAGAACTGGTCAAAATTACATTTTACCCTTCTAATTACCTATTGATCCTTAAGTACCATTAATCCACTAGTGAATGGCTAATTTATAATCTTATTATAAATTTGAGCTCAATAATCATTCAGTTCTAAAATTAACACTTAAAGAAATCAATATAAGATCTGTTAGTAAAGCTTTGATTACAAATCTTGTAAGATCATGTTTCTAGCCATGCATATTACTAAATATCCAAAATAAAAGTCACTAGCCTGTTTTACAAACAAACCTTAACGAGTGAATCAAAAGATTCAGTAGACTTGTATAAGAGTTCATGACTACTCAGGATTCAGACCGATCTACATACGATCATTGAATTGATGTGTATTAAATGTTTATGATAAACTACATGTGGATAAAGATATCAATTCATATTGGTCAACATATATAATCTCATTATATAAAGTACATTCACTAAGTTGTCTATCTACATCAATGATCTCGATCTATATCACATGCATTCGTAATGCTTAGTGAACCATACTAGCAATCATTTATTAAAGATTTCATACTTTAATATATTGTTGATAATTTTGTTCATTATCTATTATTTTAATCCTCTTGCACTAATACATGATCATAGTCTCATTAATGAATATGAAATTTTTAGATATTTATATAAATTATTCGACAATAATTTAAAAGACCAATTACAAGAAAAATGTAATCCTTATTAAATTTCATATCTAAATGTCAATATACATGCTTTGAGGGTATAACCTCCAACAGCTCGTGCAACCATCTTGTAGTCTATAAGATGGGTACACGATTACCGTGTAACCATACTTTAGTCTACAAGATCGGTACACGATGATCATGTATACTACAAGAAGTATTAAAGAAGAATTAGTTAGAATATATTTAATTTTATATATTTATTTAAATAGAAATAAATATGAAGGTTGAGTGTTGAAGGAGAATAAGTTGATATTTAATTTGATGTTGTATAAGAAGTGTATTGGAGGAAAGTGAAGAAAATTTGATGTCTACAAGGAGGGTGCACGATGTTTGTGTAATAATCTTGTGGTCTACAACGATATCCTTGTAAGCATTTGTAGTTTATAAGATGAGTATACGATGATCGTGTAGACTACATGAAGTGTTAAAAAATTATAAGTTTGAAAATATTTAATTATTATATATTTATTTAAGTATAAATAAATATGAAAGTTGAGTGTTGAAGGAGAATATGTTGACATTTGATTTGATATTGTTTAAAAAGTGTGTTGGGGAAAGAATGAAGAAAAATTAATGTCTACAAGAAGGATACTTGATGTCCTTGTAACCATATTGTAGTCTATAAGAATGGTACACGACATCCGTGTAACCATCTTATAGTCTATAATAAGGGTATAAGATGTCTGTGTGACCATCTTGTAGTCTGCAAGAAGGGTACACGACGTCCGTGTAACCATATTGAAGTCTAACATGGCCCATCACCCACTTAATTTTTCTTCATTATTTTCCCCCGACACACTTTTTACACAACATTAAATCAAGTTCCTTGCAAATTATGGCAGTTTAGTTAAAGAAGTCTACAGTGGTGGAGTTGATTTTAGCAGCAATCAAGTTCCTTAATTTTGGCAGCTTACTCAAAGACTTTTGTACTATGAATATCAGTAATGAAAATGAGGAAGTGAGTGAGTTTCCCTGCCAATTTAGTGTGCTTCATGCAAGTAGATGAACGATGTACTTTATTAATAATAAACAATGTATTACATATAAATGTACAGAATATAGAAAATTAAGATTACACAGAAAACTTAGACCGAGGCTTGCAAATTGCGCAATGGGCTAAAACAGTAAAGTCCTTGCAGATGGTGCTCACAATCTTGGACGTCTGTCTTTAGAATACAACGGTCTTGTGGTGACAGTAATCAGTACAACAATACTATCAGCCTTGAGCGAACTAGAAAAATGTTTGTGTCTCATATTTTTACTTTGACTGAATGAAAATTCCCTCTCTAATGATGCCCACGAAATTACCTTATATAGAAGCAATTGTGACAGTTTAAACAGTCACAAAGGTTGGAATTATGACTGTACAGAACAGTCACAAGTAGCAGTTGCAAACTGCCACTATGGTGCCTCTTCAAAGGCATCTCCATGAAGACACCTCTTGAAGATATCTGAAAAATAAAATAAAAAAATAGAACGATCTAGGCAAATTAAGCCCAAGAGACCCAAGAGCTTAAGGTCCCATCAAAGACCCTTAAATATATCATGTCAAGGCTTTGGTTTGAACCCATGACCTCAAGGTTTTACACAAAATCTTTACCACTAAGCTACTAACCAACATATGTCCATTCACTAAAAAATAAATATAACATTCCCCCACATGAATGGACAACCAAAAAGCATTTTTATATGAGCACAATAGAATTGATACCGCATTGGGAGTGGTACTTTTTAGCTTTGAACCATCCTTAGTAAAAGACTATTGGGATTACTTGGTTGACAAGTGAACTTGATGTCTTGAACTCATCCACCGTTGATGTAATCCTTAACAATAGATGTTACACAACTCACTTTTTAACACATTCTGTTCTAGCGGTTGTTTCCTTTTGGCCATGAACAAATCTTAATTTAATGACTGCTATAGAGATTTCACCTTAATATATCTCATAGAAGCGGTCCCACTTCTCACTCACATAGGTGACCACTCATCAAGAGTATCTTGTCATACTCCTACTAGTTAAAAGCTATAAGTATCATTAAAAGCTATGCTTAACCTTTCTATTCTCTATAGGCAGCACCTATTACGTCTTAGGAATTGGTAGGAGATAATTTCTCCTTAGATGCTCTTGGTGAGTTAATCACAACTAGTTTTCCTATTGGACCTAGTCCATGGGATCTCCAATTACTAGGTTAGGTTTCCATTGAGCTAACTCATTGATAATGGCCTTAGCCCCATCCCCCTCGACGTTTTCTTTACTTGCTCTCTAAACAATCCTTTGGTGAGCGGATCCGCCATATTTTCTTTAGTTCTCACAAAGTCAATAGAAATAACTCATGTAGAGAGAAAGTGTTTAACAGCATTATATCGTCGACGTCTATGACGTGACTTACCATTATATTCCTTGTTGTGTTCCTTAGCTATTGCAGCTTGGCAATCATAGTGTATACATATGGCTATAACTGGTTTCGGCCATATAGGAATATCCTTTAGAAAACTTCTTATCCATTCAGCTTATTCTCCTGCTTTATCTAAAGCAATGAACTCTGACTCCATAGTCGATCGAGCTATGCAAGTTTGTTTAGAGGATTTCCAAGACACTGCACCTTCACCAAGTGTAAGAACATATCCACTTGTGGACTTTGATTTCTCAAAATATGGTATCCAATTTGCATCGCTATAACCTACAATTACAGCAGGATACAAGGTGTAATGTAACTCATAGTCTAAAGTGTACCTCAAGTACCTCAAGACTCTGAGCAAAGCATTCTAGTGATCAATTCCTGGGTTACATGTATACTGACTTAACCGACGGACATAATAAGCGGTGTCTGGTCTCGTACAATTGGTTATATACATGAGACAAACATTTATTCGTGAGTACTCTAATTGCGAGACACTCTTCTCAAACATTCTTCTTCAATGTAGATTTGGCATCATACGGTGTTTGAGCAAATTTACATTCATATTGACCAAATCGCTTTAGCATATTTTCTATGTAATGAGATTGTGATAATATGAGCTCGTTTTGAGTTCTCGAGACCTTGATGCCAAGTATAACATTAGTTATGCCCAAATCTTTCATGTCAAAATTTTTTGTCAACATTTTCTTTGTTGACTTGATTATCGAAGAGTTAGATCCCATTATTAGCATGTCATCCACATATAAACATACTAGGGCATATGCCTCATCTAAAATCTTCACGTTGACACACTTGTCACACTCATTGATTTTGAATCCATTGGAAATCATAACCTTATCAAACTTCTCATGCCACTGCTTGGGAGCTTGTTTAAGTCCATATAATGATTTAACAAGTTTACACACCTTCTTTTCGTATCCAGACACTACAAACCCTTTTGGTTGTTCCATATACATTTCTTCTTCTGATTCACCATTCAAGAATGTTGTTTTTACATCCATTTGATGTATCTCTAGCTTATGTAAGGCTGCAATCGCTATTAAAATTTGAATTGAAGTTATTCTTGATACTGGTAAATATTTATCAAAGTAATCCAGACCTTCTTTTTGTTTGTAATCTTTAGCTACTAGGTTGGCCTTATACATATCAATGGAACCATCCACTTTCAATATTCTCTTGAAAATCCATTTGCAACTTATCGGTTTGTTGCCTAGTGGAAGATCTACCAATTCTCAAGTATAATTACTCATATGGATTCAATTTCACTATTGACTACTTCCTTCCAAAAGGGAGCTTCCGGTGCAAACATGTCCTCCTTACAAGTTTGAGGCTCATTCTCAAGCGAGTACGTCAAAAAATCTGGACCAAATGATTTTTCAGTTCTTGCTCTCTTACTGCGTCTAAGCTCATCTTCTTTATCACTCTTATCATTCAATGAATCCTCTTTCTGACAAATAGATGCAATCACTGTACTAGATTTGCAGGAAGAGTTACATGGAAATGTATCCTAAAAAAATACAGCATCAAGTGACTCAATGATAGTGTTAGCATGCACCTCACTGTTATCGGATTTATGCACAAGAAAACGAAAGGCACTGCTATTATGTGCATAACCGATAAAGATGCAGTCTATGGTCTTTGGTCCTAACCTTATTCTTTTTGGAGTTGGAACAACCACCTTTGCTAGACACCCCCACACTCTTAAGAATTTATATGACGGTAATCTTCCTTCCTCTCAGCCACTCCATTTTGTTGAGGAGTATAAGGTGTTGTTGCTTGGTGGATAATGCCATGTTGGGCACAAAAATCAACTAAGTTCTAAGACTCATACTCTCCATCTTTATCACTTCTCAAAACTTTGATTTTTTTTCTAGTTGATTCTCAACTTTATTCTTATAAACCATAAACGTGCTTAAATCTTCATCTTTACTTCTATGCAAGTAAACATAACAATATCTAGTACAATCATCAATTAAAGTTATAAAGTATTTCTTACCACCTCTTGATTGTATCGTTTTTAAGTCACAAATATCAGAAAGAATCAATTCTAAAGGTTATGTTTATCTGTTATCAATAGAATGAAAATGTGGTCTAGAAAATTTAGCCTCAACACATGTTTCACACTTATACATATGATCAAAATTAATGCTAGGTAATGATCCTATTTTTACCAATCTTTTTAAAGAACCATAATTCACATGCCCTAATCTACCATGTCAAACATTAAATAACTCAACCATATAAGCAACATAAGCATTATTATTATTAATAAAGTCAACAAAAATATTCATCATAAACAAACCATCAGCTAGATATCTTTTCCCTACAAACACACCTCCTTTAGTCACGACACATTTGTCGGACTCAAATACAATCTTAAAACCCTTCTTAATCAACAAAGAGCCAAAAATTGAATTCTTCCTAATCTCAGGAACATCAAGTATATCATTTAAAGTTAAAACTTTTTTAGATGTAAACTTAAGCAACACTTTGCCATTGCCATGTATTGCAGAGGTAGACGAGTTGCCTATAAATAACTTCTCTCCATCTTCAGCCTTCTTGTAGTCTGTAAGCATGTTCTAGACAACACATATATGCTTGGTTGCTCCAGTATCCAACCACCAATTTGAAGTGTTACTGACAAGATTCACTTCAGTAACTACTGCTGAAACGTTATCATCTATTTTCATCACATTTGCTTGTGCATTAGGCTTCTTTCCCATCATTTTCCTTTGCGACATTCTACAGCTCTATATCCTGTTTTCCCACAGGTGTAACAGTTTCCCTTAATCTTCTTAAAGATCTTTCATTTTGGAGCAAACTGTTTCTTTCCTTTGTTCTTCATAACAGGTTTTCATTTGGATATGTTTTCCTCCACCACATTTTCCTTTGCATCAAAAGTCATGTCAGTGGTTTTGTCATTCATCTGGTTATCCTCCTTAATCCTCAGCCTTGCAACTAAGTCCTCTAGTTTCATTTCCTTCCTTTTATGCTTAAAATAGCTCTTGAATTCTTTTCAAGAAGGTGGAAGTTTTTCAATTATCGCAGCAACTTGGAATGATTCATTATCGCTATACCTTCTGCATGAACATCATGGATAAGGATCTGCAACTCTTGAAGTTGAATCATCATAGATACAGAATCTTTCATCTTATATTCTAGAAAACCTGCAACAATGAACTTTTTAGTTCCAAACGTCTTCTGTCCTATACTTCTTATCCAAGGATTCCCATAATTCCTTCGCATACTTGATCGGACTATAGACATTATACAGGGAATTATCCAATCCGTTGAGGATATAGTTTCGGCATAAAAAAATTCGCATGCTTCCATGCATCAACAACGGCAATCACTATTCTATCTTTCTCTCCTTCATTCAAGACAGGAGACTCCTCATTCAGAAATTTGACAAAGTTCAACGTTGTAAGATAGAACAACATTTTGTGTTACCATCTTTTGAAGTTATTGCCATCAAACTTTTCTGGATTTTCTTGATGGCTTACAGGAGGAGGATTCACAGCAGTAACAGAGGTAGTACTAACGTTACTTGAACTTTCCATCTCAACAATTTCACAAACTGAAATGAGCAACGTGTTACTGTTTTAGAAGGCCTGGAAATGTTATATTTATTTTGTAGTGAATGGACATATGTTGGTTGGTAGTTTAGTGGTAAAGGTTTTGTGTAAAACCTTGAGGTCATGGGTTCAAACCCAAGCCTTATGCTGCTTACTGTCTCCACAAGACTGTTGTATCCCGATGACAGGCATTCAAGACTGTGAGCGCCATCTGCATGGACGTTACTGTTTTAGCCCATTGCGTAATTTGCAAGTCTCGGTCTAAGTTTTTTTATGTAATCTTAATTTTCTGTATTCTGTACATTTTTATGTAATACATTGTTTGTTATTAATAAAATATATCGTTCATCTTCTTACACGAAGCACACTAAATTTGCAGGGAAACTCACTCACTTCCTCATTTTCATTACTGATAATTTTAGTACAAAAATCTTTAACTAAACTGCCAAAATTAAGGAACTTGATTGCTGCTAAAATCAAGCTCCACCATACAATTTAACTACTCTTTACTTAACGCAACTTCTAGAATATTCCAACAACTAAAAACATACAAAAATATTTAATTTTGCTAACTTAACAACACTTAGCATCACAACAGCTACTGTGATCAGTTCTATCTTCTGTAGAAAGTGACCACCATGGCGTTTATACGAAATTATTCGTGGCTATTCAAACCTGAATATGAACAAAGTACAAGGGCAGTGTGTTTTGGACTAAAATTTGTATAAGTTGGTTTCGTAATTTCCTCGAAAAATATTATTTCAAGATCACTAGTGGGTATCGTAGCGTATCGAGCTAGCTGCACGACCATTATTTATTTGATGATTTTATACAAAGTACTACATTTTGTTAATCCGCATAAGTCCTTTACATGTTTGTACATATTGCAACTCTAAGGAATCCACCAAAGAATCCACCAAAGAGATATAGAGTTTCATAAGAGAAGGCCGAATACACCTCTCAAAATACTAGTAAAAACAATATTCATTTCATTTTCAAAGACTTACAACAATACTAGGGTATATAGTACCCTTCGAACAACCCTTCAAGTATGGGTAATTTTCAAAATGTTACATTATCTATTTTCAAGACACGAATTCAGAACTATTTTCAAAGCAACATTTAGAACTATAATTATTAAAGCTTAGGCTATTCGTGCTTATAATAAATTCCTAACTACTAAATTCGTAGTATAACTAAAAATCACATAGGAAACTTAAACCATTTTAATGTGAGAATTAAGAAACATTTTGACACATGACTCAAGGTCATGCATCGAGTCACTCCCGTGTTTCTTTGTCCTCTTTCATTTTGTCACTTATTCATACTAGTCGTATACTACTTATATTGCACGTTATGTTCAGATAGTGATATTGCATACAGGAAATGTTGTTCGGAGGTGCGACATTTTATTGTAGTAGAACTTCGTTCAGCATTTTTTTTGTTAAGGTTGGATTATCAAATTTGACTAAAACCTTTATCATTGTCATTTCAATTCCTGCGGAAAGTGTAACGTATAACTAACACTACTAGAAAGACTGTCAATTGCGATGGTTGGAGCAATCGTCGTGAATGGTCAACTATAGGGTTGATTTTGTGACGGTTAAATGAATCGTCACAACAGAATGCGCATTTACATCAGTTTCTGGAGAACCGTCGCACAAGGTTAGATACACGCGATGGTTCGTTACAACTGTCGCAACTGCTTTAAATGTTTCATCAAAACGTTGTGTTTTGATGCATTTTAGGGTTGCCAATTGCAGAGATAGTTTCATTCTGATGGTTAGACAGAACCGTCACAATTGGGCATGTTGTTGTTTGGAACGATGCCGTATGTGTGTTATTTTTTTAATATGTGATATATTTCAATATGAGTAGTGTTTGTCCTTGTACCTTGTTAGGTAGTCATAAAATGAATGACGACATTTTTAATAAAAGAAAGGATTATATCAGTGAATCATGATTTTGACAAAATAAACTTTCTCAAGCAATGACATTTTGCAGCATGTCCTTTTTATAGTTGGGGCTTTGCGATAATACATGTATTGAAAATATTAAAAATGACCGATTCGTTGAACATAAAGACATCGTTTGGCAGTCAGGATAATACTGTACTGTAGCTAAATTTATCAGATTGAAGTGCATTGTATTGGATTAAATAGTGTCATCCAATATTTGGTGCTATATCGGTTAAAATAACTATACTACTTGTACATTGTTTGATACATGATAGTACTAGATTGTAAAATTAATTTTCATCATTTATTCATGAAGCTACATGTTATTTTATATTTCTGATCACAAACAACAATATTTCATATTTTCAAGTAGACAACACATTCCATTATTAAAAATTATTTAAAATATATAAACAACAATATTAATAGATACATTCAATTATTAAATAAAATGTGAATATTATATAAATACGTAAAAAAAGACTCTATCAAAAGAAAATCCCCTTTGGGGCTCTTAGTCCGGCCGAGTCCTATTGATGAGGACCGTATTAGTTAATACGGTGTTAGGAATACTAATTTAGTCTCATTGTATTAGTTAATCTAAACAGACCGTCAAGTCAAACACATGACAATACTAAAATAGTATTGTCGAGTCTTTTAATACTATGCAGTACTGATAGCCAAACAAGGTCAAATGGCCCTATTGAATGGATTTTGGATTTTGGATAATCTCTTGCACTTATAATGGACAATAAACGGCTATTGAGGTTCTATGAGGGGATAAAAGAAAAAAAGTTTCAATACATACATAAGGGTATACGTCAACCAATTACATTTATTTATATAAAGGGTAATATGGGAATATCATTATTACTCGTTTAATGTATTATAGATTATTGATCGACAACTATGTGTTTCGCACGTGTTAACAAGTTAAAATACACGTAGGATTTTTAATAATAATGTAATAAATATGTTATATTTTAAAGTGATCGTAGATCTAAATTTAAAGTAAAATAATAGTAATAAATACGATCAAAAAAATTAATATATAGAATTACTATTTAAATAATATACAGAATGATTATTTGTCAATTTTTTAAATTCTATCATATTAAGAGATAATTCAAACTTTTTAAAATGTTTATCTCAATTTATTTATATGAATTTTCATGTTATGAAAGCATAAAAAATATTATATAATATTTAACTTTATCACCTCAAAATTTATATTTGTGGATATTTATGTTTCTATTTGCATTATGTTACAAAAATATTTAGTTTTATAAATAAATTATTATTGAATAAAATAATTATAATAATATTCCATTACATGAATTATATTAAATGAGAAAATAAGTGAAAATCTTAAATTGTACTATATTTAAGGAGGTTTAAAAAGTTTCTCCTCTTTAAACCTCTTGTAATATATCTCAATTCATTTATATGAAGTTTCATGTTCTAATAACATAAAAATATTATATAATATTTAATTTAATAAGCTCCAAATTCTTCTTTATGGATATTTCTATTTCTATTTCCATCATGTTATAAAAATATTTAATTGTAAAAACGGTCTGTAAACATATTATTATTGAATAAAAATAATATTCCATTACATAAGTTATATTAAATGAGAAAATATGTGAAAACCTTAAAATGTACTATATTTTAAGGAGGCTTGAAAGGTAAAAATGAGAATAAAAATTTCTCCATTTAAGCCCCTTTCAATATATTAAGATTAAGATATAATAATATATATAAAGTGTGTAAAATTACCAAATAATCTACTACATGCCCCTTCAAATTTATAAAATTAGCATATTGTAGACAACTTATCTCATTCAAATTTGTAAACTAACCAATTATATATTATTTGTCTCAATAAAAATTGTATTATTACTATCAAATCGTATAAGTTATGTTTTTATTTATGGTTATGTTAAATAATATGAGTTGTAAAGTATTTGCCCATTCTATAAACTCCTGATTTTCTCCCTGCCCTGAGTCATATTCATAACAATTTGGTTAGCACGAGTATCACCCACACACCAGTTGGCTAGCTTAATTATTGCTTTGTGACATCGATGAGCTTACTGGTGAATGTAGAAAGGCAAGGAAGATTGAAGAAGAAGGAAGAAACAAAAGTATCGAAGAGGGAAGGAAGGAAGAGAAAGAGAAGAAGATGAACTGAATTATCATTAACTAAAACCTGAACTGAAGAAATAGTTTAAATATAACTAAACTAGTCCTAACGGCTAATGATAAAGGGCAGAAAAGACAAAACTAACCTTTCACAAAACAAAGCTCAACTTTATCCTTTAACATCACCCGTAAACTAATCCACGGTTTGTGATAAGTTTGTCTCGAAGAAAAATGGAATGAGGAGTAGTAAGAGGTTTTATGAATAAATCTGCCAACTGATAAGAGGAAGATACATGTTGCACAATGAGATCCTTCTTCATGATTCTCTCGTACAAAGTGGTAGTCTATCTCCACATGTTTAGTTAGTGCATGAAGAACCACATTTAACACAAAAGACATGGCAGAAATATTACCACAATAGAGGATAGGTGCATGAGGTAAGAAGACATGAAAGTCACGAAGAATTTTTCTCAACCAACTCAATTCAGTTGTGGTGTTAGCTAAAGCTTTGTATTCAGCTTCTGTTGAGGAACGAGCAACTAGGGCTTGTTTCTTGGCACTCTAGGAAATAGGATTTTCTCCAAGAAAGATCATAAAACCTAAAGTATATCTTATATATGATGGATCACTATCTTAATCTGCATCATAGAAGGCCTACAAGGAAAGAAGTCCTAGTTTAAAAACAATGTCGTGATCTATTGTGCCAAGAACATATCTCAAAATGCGTTTAACAGCTGCAAAATGGCGGTGGCAGGAGAATGCATGAATTGACAAAATTTATTAACAGTAAAACTAATGTCAGGTCTAGTAAAAGTCAAATACTATAGAGAACCAACTAAACTCCTGTAAAGAGTGACATCAGGTAAATGACTACCATTATGACTATATAGAGGAGATTTAGAAGAAATAGGAGACAAACTAGTTTTAGCATTCAACATACCAACTTTTAAAATGAGATCTTTAGCATATTTTTGTTGATTAACAAAGATACCAGAAGAAGATCTATGTATCTCAAGACCTGAAAAATACTTTAGATCACCTAAGTCAGTCAGTTCAAAAGTATGTTGCAAGTTATGTATAATCTGGTTAATGAATGCATAAGAGATACCACTAATGATAATATCATCCACATATAATGAAATATATGTAAGAGAAGTATAGGAAGCATGCATAAAGAGAGATGTGTCAGCATGTGATGCAACAAATCCACTAGACAGAAGATGAGTGGTAAATTTCTCAAACCAAGCCTAAGGAGCCTGTTTCAAACCATAAAGAGATATGTATAACCTACACACATGATTAGGATGATCTTTATCAATGAATCCCTAAGGTTGAGTCATATAAACCTCTTTAGTAAGGGAAACATGCATGAACGTATTTTTGAGATCTAGTTGCATTAAAGGCCAATTATAGGTAGCAGCAAGAGAAAATAATATCAATAAGGTAGATCTTTTAATAACAAGGTTAAAAGTATATGTATAATCTAAACCAGGATATTGATGAAAGCTTTTGGCAACAAGCCTGGTTTTGCGCCTAGCTATAGTGCCGTCATGTTTATACTTAAGTTTATAAACTCACTTGCAAGCTACAATGTTCTTATTCGGGGGTAAGGACGCAAGAGTCCAAGTATGTTAGGACAAGGGAACATTATATTCATTTTTCATAGCCTCAACCAATTTTGTACTCTTACTGGCAGCACTAAAGAAGGTGGGTTCAAGTGAAGATGAATGAACAGATAAACTAGAAGCAAGAAAGGCTTTCTTATTAGAAATTCCAGATTTTGAACATTTCTACATGGGGTGTATGGAGTGACTAAAAAATTGAAAATGAGAAGGAAGAGATCTAATAGGTAAAGAAACATATAAAGATGCGAAAATATCAGCCAGATTAGTAGACAAATCAGTAGCAGAAGTGCCAACAGTAGACAATACAAATGCAGAAACAAAGTTATCATTTTGAGCAGAAATAACAAGGGACAAGGGCAACAATGATAACATTATTCAAATCAGTAGCCAAAGTAGTATCATTATCCAAATCAGACACATTAGCAACACTAGGGACATTAGAAATAATATGCTCAACAATGTGCTCAACATTAGGTAAAGCAGAAGCATCAGAGGTAAAACCAGCACAACAATCAACATGTAAATCCAAAGGAAAAGCAACAGTATTCTTAGGGGAAAAATTAATATTTTGTGAGAGAAAAATAGTAGTACCATGATTCAAAGATTGAAGAAAGGGCAGTAAAGAATCATACCTTGTATTAGAAGTACCATTGCTAGAGGAAGGAAGAAATAAAGCATTACCATTGTCGCTTGAAGCAAAGGGAAAAGTTGATTCATCAAAGAGAACATTTCTTGAAGTATAAAACTTGCTAGTGGCCTTGTCATAACATATATATCCCTTTTGCTCTAAGGCATAACCTAAAAATATATATTCACTAGACTTTGGATAGAATTTATTTTTCTTGTACGGTTGTAAACTTGGATAACAAGCACATTGAAAGATCTTTAAATGTTTATATTCAGGTAATTTTCCAAATAAACATTCAATAGGAGAGACATTATGAGTAAGTGAACTAGGAATTCTATTTATTAGATAAGTGGTAGTGGTGAAAGCAAATTCCAAAAATTAGGTGTGAGAGATGCATGATGAAGTAAAGTTAAGCCAGTTTCAACTATATGTCGATGCTTCCACTCATCAACTCCATATTACTGAGGGGTATAAGCACAAGATCTTTGATGAGTAATACCTTGTTCATTTAAGTAAGCTTGAAAAGACAAACTTGTGTACTCCCCACCATTATCAGATTTAAAAGTCTTATCTTGGTAAAAAAACATATTTTCAACTAGGGACTTAAACCATTTAAAAACATTTAGAACCTCAAACTTTAGAGTAATAGGAAATATCCAAGAATATCTAGAAAATTCATCAATGAAAATAACATAATACCTGTGTCCAAGAATGGATGTTGTGGGGGAGGGATCCCACACACCACTGTGAATAAGTTCAAGAGGAAATTGAGAAACAGAAATGGTGACAGAAAAGGGAATTTGAGCCATTTTATTAGTAGTACAACTAATGCAAACACTTTTGGGGGTTATGTCCTCAAGGAATGTGTATTGACATTTTGATATGAAATTTAATAAGGATTAATTTTTTCTTATCATTGTTCTTTTAAATTATTATTAAATAATTTATATAAATATCTAAAAAATCTATATTCATCAATGAGACTATGATCTTGTATTTGTACGAGAAGATTAAGATCATAGATAATGAATAAAATTGTCAGCGACATATTAAAGTATTAAATTTTTAATGAATAGTTGCTAGTACGGTTCATTGAGCAATACGAATGCATGTGATCTAGATCTGGATCATTGATGTGGATAGACATCTTAGTGAAGGTACTTTTTATAATGAGATTATATCTTTATTAACATGCCGTTTATCATAAAGATTTAATACATATCAATTCGATGATCATATGTAGATCAATATGAATCTTGAGTAGTCACAAACTCCTATGCATGTCTACTGGATCTTTTGATTCACTCGTTAATACTTGCTTGTAAAATAGGCTAGTGACTTTTGTTTTAGAGATTCAATTATATGGATGGCTAGGAACATGATCTTATAAGATTTGTAATCCAAGTTTTCCTAACGGATTGTATATTGGTTTCCATAAGTGTTAATTCTGAAACTAAATGGTTATTGAGCTCAAATTTATAATACGATTATAAATCAGCCATTCACTAGTGGATTAACGGTACTTAAGGATCAATAGGTAATTAAAAGGGTAAAACGGTCATTTTGACCAGTTCTAATTTACGAATCAATAATTGGAAGACAGAACTACGTGGAATGATTATATCAGTGGACTACATGAGAATATTCTATAAATACAATCTGTAATCTCTATTAGTGCAATTTCATATTTATAGTGGAGTAATCAATGAATTAATAAATAAGATTATTTAATTAAAGAGTTTAATTAATAATCTGATTTATTGGAGATTATGATTATAGGTTCATGGCCTCCAAGTCACCTTTGTACTACCCAGTCTAGGGTGTGAATAGGTTCATGTCTTCGTTATTTTCTACTTTCCCACACACATCCTAGTACGTTGAGGATTGACTTGAAAGACCTTATCGTGGATCTCAAAGTCTGCTGATCGTTGAAACGATTTCGTGAGAACAAAGAATTAATTAGTTTCGCGAGGATGCTTCATTTAAAATATAAGAAGTACATGATTACTAATCTTGTTTATTATAAATTTAATATATAAATATCCAATGAATCCTGACTGATTGAAAAGTGTTTTCAATAAAAAGTTTTTTTTGTTATCGTAGCGTTGCATGATTTTGTTTTATTAAAAATTCATTTTTATTAAAAAAATCAATTTTTAAAATCGCCAAGCGGCACAAGCTTTAGCCGCGCACCGCCCCGATGTTCAACAAGTGGTATCAGAATGGTCTTTATATATTTATATGTTAAATGATGTGCGGGTTTTTTTGCATTATTCATATTACATCAGATATGCATGAATGAATGGATGGTTATGTTTTTTGAATGTATGGAAAATAATGGATCATTAATTGTATGGTGATTATTGTGTTAAGCTTTGTTCATTTTATTTTTCCTTAGATCTTGTGTAAGCCGTTTTGGGGTGTAGGAATTTTTGTAATTGTTCGAACGCCAGAAGACATAGAATGCATGAGACGAATGGCAGAATTTACTGTTCACAGAATTTATTGTTCACAACGAAATTTACTGTTCATAGCAGACTTTACTGTCGACGAAAATTTACTGTTCAGTCCGAAAACCTGTTCCGACGACTGCCGACAATGGGACTGACGGTGGCAGTGGTGGCTAGCGGTGATAGGCCGCAATAGGAGAGTCATGTTGTCGGTAGCAACTGTTGTCACATTTTGAGAAGTTTCTTACAAACCCTTATACCAACCAACCCTATCACTATAGCGTTTGATGATAACCCTAAATTTATCAATTATCCTTTTAAATTTTGAAATTAATTTTTAATTTTTAATTTTATGAAAACTAGAAATTAATTATTAATTTTTAATTTCATGAAAATTAGAAATGAATTGGTTTGTTGGGTTTGGCCAAATAAAATAAAGTGTTTATTTGATTAAGTCAAAATCAACTATTTTAAAGGGATAATTATAAAAACTAATTTTAATTAAGAAAAACTATTTTTCTTAATTAAATGGAATTTTATTCAAAACTTAGAGATTATGAAGATGGATATTAGGAGAAGAAGGAAACATTTGGAAAATATGTATTATTGTTGCTTGGATCATATCAAACGCAAGACGAAGTGCTATATACTTGTGAGCATGAATGATGTTCTGAGAAATAAGCATGAAACAATGGAGACTACCTATGACATTATAAAATCTCTAAATCGATGTTTGGGCAGCAGTCTGATCAAAGTCATCATGGAGCTACTAGAAGCTATATGACAACTAAGATAAGAAATGGTACTTCTACGCGAGAACATGTTTTGAACATGATCAACATAATGTACAAGTGAAAAGTACATGAGGTGACCATTCATAAGAGGACTCAACTATGTTATGAACACGTTGCAATTTAACATGATCCAACTGTTGAATGAACTGCAGACTTTTGAGTCACTCAACCTGAGAATGATCAAAGAGGGCGAGGCAAATGTTGTCGAGTAAAAAGTCTTCTTCCACTGTTAAAAGTAACAAGAGGAAGAAGATCAATGGAAATGGAAAATGTAAAAACAAGAAAGGGCAGAAAGCCAAGACTTCATCAAAAGCCAAGAAGAATAAGAAAGAGAGCAAGCCCGAAGTAAAATGTTTCCCCAGTGGGGTTGAACGTCATTGTAAGAGAAACTGTAACAAGTATCCCTCTGAGCTGAAAAAGAAAGATAAATATGATTTACTTGTACTTGAAGCTTCCTTAGTGGAATATGATTTTTCATTCTGGATACTTGATTCAGGGGCCACTAACCATGTATGTTCTTCTTTGCAGATGCTTGATTCGTCAAGGACGCTGGCTGATGGCGCATCGTTTTGAGAGTTGGTAGTGATGCGCTCTTATCAGTTAAAGGATTAGGGACAGTCTGTTTACTTTTTGGATATTATTATTAAGTTTTGAATAATGTTTATTATATTCATAGATTTTCAAGAAATTTGATTTCTCTTTCATTTTTCAAGAACAATTATTCGAAGGTTCTTTAATTAATAAAGAGTTTATTATTTCTAAGAATGGATTTGATACTTGTCATGCAAAAGTTATAAACGGACTGTATATGAAGCTTACTAAACTTGCGTTAAATAATTCTAAATTATTTAAAGTAACAAACGACAAAGAGTTTCTCACGATGATGATATTAATCTTAGGTTGAGACATATTAATCTAGATAGGTCAAAGAAGTTAATAAAGCATGATGCTTTGAGAGAACTAAATGTTTGAACTTTTCCTGTTTGTGAATCATGTCTAAAGGGTAAAATAACCAAGAGAACTATCACAGAAAATGGTCAAAGAGCCAATGAACCACTTGAGCTGGTACATAGTAATGTTTGTGGACCGATCAATGTACAAGCTAGAGGTAGGTATGCGTATTTCATCACTTTTATTGACAATTACTATAAATATGATTATACTTACCTAATGCAAAGAAAGTCTAAAACTTTTGGAAAGTTTAAAGACTTCAAAGCTGAAGCTGAGAAGCAATTAGGTAAATCATTAAGAACCCTTCGATCCTATCGAGGTGGTGAATACATGGATTTAGAATTTAAAAATTATTTGCTGGAGTGTGGAATCCTATTCCAACTCACAACACTTGGAACACCACAACAAAATGATGTTGCAGAGAGGAGAAACCGAACCTTATTGGAAATTGTTAGGTCGATGTTAAGCTACTCATCAATGTCACTTACATTTTGGGGATATGTACTACACACGACAACTTACATTTTGAATGCAATGCCCTCTAAGTCTGTAAGGAAAACGTCTTTAGAGTTATGAAATGGTTCTAAACCTAGTTTGTATCATTTTTGTATATGGGGGTGTTCAGCTCACGTTCTTAGGTCTAAGACCAGAAAGTTAGACTCAACGTCTGAGGTATGCATATTCGTAGGCTATGCTCCAGAGACTAGAGGTGGGTACTTTTATAGTCACAATGATCAAAAAGTGTTTGTGTCGACAAATGCAACCTTCATTGAGCATGACTATATGCAAAACTACAAACCTTGTAGCAAAGTAATTCTTGAGGAATTAGCGGCTGATGACATCAAACCACCTTTAATTATTGATAAACAACAAACCAGAGAAATCACAGTTCTTGCAATGAAAATCCCAGTGCAAAATCATAGTGGAAAGGTTGTGAGACAACCAGTTTGCAATGAACAAGAAGCACATTCTACTGTCAGACACTGATAAGGATGATTCATTATCTTATGAAGAAGCAATTGATGCTCTTGAAAAGGAGAAATGGCAAGAAGACGTGAACCAAGAAATGGAATCTATGTATTCCAATTCCGTCTTAAAACTTAGAGATCCACCTAAACATGTCAGGCCCATTGGATGTAAATAGATCTTCAAAAAGAAAACAGGTGCAAATGGGAAAGTAGAGACTTTCAAGGCACGGTTAATAGCCAAGGGCTATACACAAAGGGAGGGAGTCGATTATAAAGAGACATTCTCTTTTATGGACATGCTAAAAAAATACCATTATATTACTTTTTAGTGTTAAAATTGGCAGAAAATTAACTCCTCAGTTAATTACTCATCTTCCTAAAGTATTCATTGAAATAGAAAGAAAATCGAAGGAAGAAAACCTTAGTTGACGATATCACCGTTCTGGCTGGAATGGTCGGAACATTCCAGTTCTGGTGGGGAACCGAAACGAAACGGGAGGTGTAATTTCCTTGCTAGTTTTTCAGTCTGTTTCATTCCGGTCGAAATTTTCAAGTTTCACCCAGAATGGGCGAAACATGGAATGGCCGAAATGCTTCAAAACAAAATTGCCCAAACATGATTGTTCTCTTAAAAGCTTCCTCTGTTTCCAGGGCAAGGTCGGCAAGAGACGAGAGGAAGAGGGAAAAGGATGAGGTTAGTACTCTTTGTGGGACCCTCTCATACAAAACAAAATCATTTTGAGTGGGTTTTTTAAACTACATTTTGAGTCGTTAAATGATGGATTCATAGAATCACATTTCAATTTGACGTCTAAATAACGTCAAGTCAACCTCATAGTGAATCAATTCCAATGGACTGGCTGACTTATCATCAACATCATATCAAAGAAATTCAATCCTAACACCAAGTCCTCACGATATGTTCAGACGAAGGTGTATAAATTTAGTTGTGATGATCATCGATCCAACTCAAACCGCCTTACCGCCAGATGAAAATCATAGGGACTCGATCCTGATGATTACTTAGAGGAACTCGCACAAACCTGAACCATAGAGCTTCAGGTCCTAGCACAGTCACATACATCGTTACATGAAGAAGTCCAATATTGATCAAGATGACAACCTTTTTACCAAGAGTAAATTAATAAAAACATGAATCAGACACAAGATGCTCTAAGACGCCATCAAGAACTCATATCAAATATTTAGATATTTAGGCACAAACTCCACTGCTTGGTGATCACAACACCATAGCACATGCTTGACACTCGATTAAATACATAGACAGAGTCCTGGATAAAAGCTCATGGCTCCCTCCAGAACATACTTTGCTCTATCGCTATGCTCCAAACTCAAGAAATAGTGGTAAACTGTAAGGGGAGAAAAAACACACGGGCTAAGGCCTACTCAATAATATTTTCGAGTAAGGCCTAATACTTTCATTCAAAGGGAGAGCCCGCATTAAGTCTAAACTGATGATTCTTCATTGACCGAGGTCACCATGATGACTGAGGCACCCTCCACGACCGAGGCGATGGACACGACCCCACCATCACTATTGAAGTCACGTGGATGATCAAGGTCCTCTCGTACCTAGATTGTGGCTACTCGAGATAGCCGAGATCATTCTCCTGACACAAAAAAAATATGATAATCAGTCATACAAGGAAATGATAGGTACACAACACCTCAATAAGGCAATGAGAAAGAATATGATAACCAAAATATCCTGATTTGGGGAATATTCTCCTTAAATATCTTCATTCCTTATCAGATCAAGGAGGAAGATACATTGAATCAGAATGTTTGACTGATTCATAAAATTATTATAAATATATGATGATCCTCATTTAATGTTAAGTAATTCTTGACACTGTTAATATTCTTTTAAACATTCTACTGACTTGATTGTCGGAGTGTAGTAGGTGGGTCACCTCCTGGTGCCCTGCCTACTGCTTTCACGATCGCTCTTGATTTTTGAAGACCCCTAAATGAATCACCGAATGACACGTGGTGGTCCTCTCGACAGTCGATACTATCATATTTTTTGCATCAACACAATCACCTACGAGCATTGACTTGAAGGAAGAAGAGAGCCAGCTGCCATGTCGGCCATGTCATCCTCCTTATGGAGACCGCCGTGTGCTTATCTATGTTTTCTATGCAAGCATTTTACTTTCTGTTCTTACCAAGCATTCTCTTTCAAGTTCTGATCCAGCAATTTGTCCACAAAATCATAGAAACCCAGTTTCCCCTCTTTCCTTTCCCCCCTCTCCACGAAGATTGTCATCTCTCAGTATTTTTTTTGTTTTATTTTTAGTTTTGTTTTGGAGTAACTTGATAAACAATTGAAATAAAAAGTAAAAAATCCAATTTTTGTAACAGACACTAACTTCCGTCAGTTTACTATTATATTTAATGGAAAATCGTCGCTTTAGAGTATTTTTTACAGTTTCTCAAATTACAGGATATAAAAGTATGGAAAAACAAGTTTAGAGGTGTGATTTACATTTTAGACAAACTGCAGGGGTATATTTTATATTTTGACGTATGTTTTAATAACTGCGTGTCAGCAGAGGTAATATGTTGTTTTACTTTTCTCTCAATAGTTTATCGGTGGATTTTTGTCTGTGTCAGTAGAGGTAATTCGGTGTACGTCTATAAATTAGACATTCATGTGTTATCTAGCTCCCAATTTTTCTTCTGCTATATTTTTGTTCTGCGACTTTTGCGATTGATTATTTTTTGTTTGTAACTGGTGAGTTAGAATTTTCTAATTGATGAGTGTTAAGTTGATATTCATATGATTTTTAAAGTAGTTATTTTGTTATTTTTTTACTCTTTATATATGTTCATCCATTTTTTGTGATTTTTTACTTTTGGTTTAAAGGTACGTTAAATGTTTTCAGTGTCTAGTGTATGCTCTAAGATTTTTTTTCAGTCTTGGTTTTTGTTTTTGTTTTTTGCTCTATGCTTCAACATCTTATAAGTAGGTTTGGCTCTGAAGATTGATTGTGAATTTACAGTTTGTGATTTTATATGTTTCTTCCTATGGTTGAATTATTGACTAGTCTATTTTGTTTTCATTTGATTTTCATATTTGGTCACGCTCAGAGAGGTTGGAATTTGATTATCTAGTGGATTTTGTTTTCTTCACGACTATCTGCTACGATTTTTTTTGTTAGATTGAGAGCACATTAACTTAATTGTTCAAGATATATGTTGTTGCGAATTAATCTTCTTGGTCGAAGATAAATATATTGTTTCACGTGTTTGATTTTTTTGTACTTCTTTATGTTTTGAGTCAGAATATATATAGAAGTCTCACTTTTTGATAATTCATTTCATTCTCACCATCTATAATAGTATGAAAATAATATTATTAATATTATTTGCTTCGTAGCAAAAGAAATGATCGTCAGTGTCAATAACAAGAGCCATAATATCATTCTATTTGATGTTAACAATATATGAGCTTTTTTTTACTTAAATCTGTTAGTCATAATAAAAGAAAGTCTTAGTAGCAATGATATTTATTTATTGATAGAATTATGAAGGACTGTTTGTATGCAATCAAGTCATTTACAATATTTGGTTGTGTACGTTCACTGGGATATAAACTACAATTTGTGGCATGAAAGATATGTGTTAACATTTGATTTTTTTTCTTAACATTTCTTATTAAGAATATTATTGACATTTGTCACTCCAATATGATTATAAAAATTGAAATATTTTACTTGTTGTCAATTAGATGTTTACTAATGAAATAAAGACACTTGTGTTTTCTCCACAAATGACTGATGCTTCATCCTAAATGTTAACAAAAAAAAATTTCAACGTCAATTGCATCCCATTAATTTTATGTGAAGTAAGTATGTACTCATTCTGCCCTTGATTGCATAATAATAGTATATTGTTCTGTAAACGAATACAAAAAAACTAGGCATATTAAAAAATGTGATAAATCACAATCTACATTCTCCTCTCTACATGTGTATGTGTGATGACCAAATTATCGAGTTCTTATCAATAAAAGATATTTTGTATCTTTGGGGTGTCAAATATAAGAACTTTCTTATGTCTATGTTTCCTTGTTCCATCAATTCTCTTTAAGAGCTATTGATACGGTGAGATTACGTTTTTCAAGTGCGAAATTGTGTTATAAATTATTTATTCTTACCTCATTCTCAGTTTACTATTTATTTTTTATTAACATTTTTAATTTTATGATTGAGGTTTTATGAATATTATTCTTTTCTTATTGCATGTTTTATATGATTATTAAACATGAATCATTATCAAAGATGTGATTGATTACTAATTATTAGCGACAGTAGAACACTAATATTTACTAATCGTGAGCATATTGATATACAGTATGCAATGACTTATGGAAACCCTCTTGTAAGACAAACAATTCCTCTGATAAAGATTTTCATCCTCTCTAGCTCTGAGTTTAGATTCATCAACATACGATGCCAAATGTATAGAGGCTTGATCATTTCATAAGAGCAAACATATAGTTGTTCAGTCGTAAATAGTTTCTTCCTCTAGAAATCATTATTCTAAAAAAAAGAAACTTATGTTCGACAAGGTCACCCCAATGACTCAATCCAACTATTAGATGTTCGTATATTTAACCCAAGATGTAAAATAGAGAAGAAATCTAAAATGAAGGAAACTAAAAGGGATTCACAGTTGGAAGATTCTATTTCTGTTACTTTTTCTAATGACTAGTGCTATCCATATGATGTAATAGATATCTCTACTAATAGTTCTAAATAGTAATAACAAAATAGTATAGTTATTATGGTGCTGTTATTTTATTGATATATATTGTCAAATTATTTTATGATAAATAGTATGAATATATTTGTATAAAAACTTTCTACCATCTTCAGATTGATAATTGTAAAATGATTTTCTTGAAAGTATAATGGAGTAATTTGTTTAGTGAGTTTGGAAAAAATTTGGTATATCTTGTTTATAGTTATAATATGACGGTAGTTTTGAATTTAACTAAAAAATTTCTTTTAAGGTAAAATGTTTTCGCAACATCTTCAAACTCGATACTCACTATAATCTGAATAAAAGAAGGAAAGTAGTCGTAAGCGAGGTAACGTCTAATATGCTAAAAGGAAGACATGTATAGGTGGTTTACATGATAATGGAAAAGAAAATTCAAACAAACATTGTCCAATGGCTGAACAAATTTTTTCTGAGCCTTTATTACTCTAATATGTTCTTACTTATGAATTATGTCATGCTACCAAATTTGCTCATTAGTCTAAAACTTTTTACTGCTTCAATGGTGAAGTCATTCTAGCATCTAACTTGATGCCTGAAGACTTGAAGAGCTTATACTTTTCTATAGCTGATGAAGTTGTTGATTTTAAAAAATGTACACGTACATATAACAACACAATGACTTTTACATCTTTTAGAGTTAAATATGATAAGGACTTATCAAGGAGAAACATGGGAATTTATACATTTCAAGCAAATTAACTCTCATTACTCTAGAAAATTGATTATACAATTCATGCAAATTAACTCCCATTATTCTAGAAAAAAACTCTTACATATCTTACGTTTTAATCCTTATGTTCACTTTGTCTGATCATGGAAAGATATTCTTAATTTAGAATCACATGAACTATGTATTCATACTGACGTTAATTTGGATCAATGTTTATATAATATGTTTCTTCTAACAACTAATGATCATTCAAGTCATGATATTATTATTCAAGGTAAACTTGGGTAAAAACACAAAATACAATATTACTTTGGATGTTATGATCCTCTGTAATATCCATTATTATGTCCTTTTCGAGAAAATGAATGGCATCAAGATATTAAAAGGATCAATAGAAGAGATGGAGAACTTTTATGCATTGAAAATTCGTTATCTTGGAAAACATCATATCAAAAGAACGATTAATGCGAAATGAGGTTTGGTTAAAGAGGAAAAAGAGAAATATGGTTTCCAGTCATGAGTACTACTACTATAAACATTAAATTCATTCAGATGAAAACTCTGTGTTATTAAGTTTTGGTAGACCCTTCTGGAAAATACACATAGTAGACATGTACTTAAAGCTTAAAAGTTCAAGGCTTGATTATCTTCGAAATCAATGGAACGAAAGAAGAGCAGATTTGTAGTAAGGAATACTCGATGGTGCCCATTCTAGTGAACGAGATGCTAATAAAATTGGACAAATAATCATTCTTCATGCATCATTCATTGGTAGTCCTCATGGTATGAAAAAAAGATATATAGACGCCATGACTTTAGTTCAATATTTTGGTAAGTCTGAGATATTTTTACCATGACCTGCAATCTAAATTGGTTAGAAATAAAAGAAAAATTAACTTCAATTGAGGAAGCTCAAAAGAGGTCTGATTTATTGAGACAATATTCCATGCAAAATTAGAGGAATTGAAAATTGATTTGTTTAAGAAACAAATCTTTGGTTCTGTAGCTGCAAATATTTATGTTGTGGAATTATATAAAAGATGTCACTCGCATGCTCATTTTCTCATTATTCTCTCCCAAACTTCTAAACTTATTGCACCAGAACCTTTCAATAGTTTCATGTGCACTGAAAGTACGAGCTCTCGCAAAACCCCCCATCTATCAAGAATGATAATCAAACACATGATGCACGGACCATATGGTTTATTAAATCCTCAAAATTCATGTACGTGAAAAAATGGAATGTGTAAGAACAATTATCCTAAGGCATTTTGTAATGAGATGACATAAAGAAAAGATGGATATCCTAGATATAGACGTCGTGATGATGGTATGACATTCATAATTAGAGGTTTAAAGTTAGACAATATATGGGTTGTGCCATATAATCCTTATCTATTAGCTAAATATGATTGTCATATAAATGTAGAAATTTGTTCAACCATAAAAGCATTGAAATATGTGTACGTGTATATATATACAAGGTGGCATGATCAAATTTCTGTTTGTCTGTCAACTATGGATGAATCCTCTTGTATTGATGAAACCAATTCATTCCAAAATGCAAGATGGGTCTCCCCACCTGAAGCTATTTGGAGAATATATTCATTCTGTTAAATGAAGTTAATCCTATAATCATAAATCTCCAATTACATATGTAGTACAACAATCTTTGTCATTTAGTAAAAATGATGATGCAATTAATGTGTTGAGTTATGAATTCCGCTCAAGAACAATGTTAATTTATTTTTTAATAAGAATAATATTAACGAGCATGCTAGAAGGTTGTCATAGAAAGAGTTTCCAAAGCATTTTGTGTGGAATGAAAGAGATAAAATTTAGACTCCCAAGAAACAATATTGTTCTATTTTGTTGAATAGTGGTCGTTAATCTAATGGAAGGTGAATGATATTATTTATGTTAGTTGTTAAACAACATAAAATGCCCTACCTCATTTGATGATCTGCTCACTATTGATGGTAGTCTAGCTCCATCATTGCACGATTATGCATCGCTGAATGGTCTACTAAATTCAGATATTTGAATATATCAATGCTTACAAGAAGCATCAGAGTATCAAATGCCAAACGCACTTAGAAATTTTTTGCAATGATTTTAATATAATGTAATCCATCTGTTCTTAAAAGGTTATCGTTGAGATTTGAGCAATAATTTTAGAAGATTATTTTAGAATGCAACTTGCTCCATATATTGTACAAATTAAAGTATTACAAGAGATAAATTCATTTCCTGAATATATGGGAAGATCAATCAAATATTTTGGATTATTTGATCAAAATATAGATTCTATCGTAAAGGATAAGAACTTTAAGGAAATAGAAAAGGAATTACAAATTATTGTTGATAAAAAATATATCACTGCAGTCGAACAATTAAATTCAAAAGAGAAGTGTGCATATGATACAATATTAGAAAATATTTTTGAAGGAAATTCAGGAGCGTTGTTTTTATTGATGGACCTAGTGGTAGTGGAAAGACCTTTTTATATCGTTTTATTCGTGAAAAAATAAGATCGAAAGGTTTGATTGCTCTTGTAACAACATATTTTGAAGTAGCGACATCTATTTTACCTAGTGGTCGTACCACTCATTCAGATTTAAGATATCTTTAGATGTTATAGAAAATATCAATTACTTCGTGACAAAACAATCATGTTTGGCTCATTTATTACAAGTTGCTAAAATTATTATTTGGGATGAAGCACCAATGTAAAAAATAAACAATTGCAATACTTGATTGATTACCTCAAGATCTAAATGATAATTGTACAATATTCGGTGGAAAAGTTATCATCTTAGGAGGTGATTTTCCCCAAGTGCTTTCAGTGATTCCTAAAGGCTCAAGATGTAAAATTATTGAGTCCAGTTTAGTCAACTCATATTTATAGTCGAAATTCCAAAAGTTTCATTTGACTAAGAATATGAGATCTTTATTTGATCATACATTAGCTTAATATTTATTACGTATAAGTGACGGAAAAGAGAAGACTATGATTGAAGATTATATTGAACTGTCAAAATCAATGCTTATTCAAAAATGAATCAGAGTCGATAAATTATCTATTATATATGGTTTTTTATGATATACATGAATTTTCAAATAACTTAATTCCAATGCTGAATAGATGTATTCTCACTCCAAAAAAGAAGATGTTGGTGAGATAAATGATATTCTCATAGACCTTTCTGGTGATGTGGTTATATATTATTATTTTTTTTATGAAGGTTTAGGTAATGATAATGATACAATTCTCAATAATTTTATGAATATTTTGATACCTACTGGATTTTCTTCTCATGGATTATTGTTAAAATCAAATTGTCTAGTGATATTACTTTGAAATATTAATCCATTTGAAGAATTATGTAGTAGAACCAGATTGATATGTCGACAATTCAGATGAAATGTAATTGATGTTGAAATAGTTACTGGATAAAGGAAAAAATAGTATTTCTACCTAGAATTCCATGTATACCTCTTAATGATGAAAAAGTATCATTCCCACTAAAACAAACACAATTTTTTATTCATTTAAGTTTTGCCATGACAATGAATAAAACGCAGGTAAAACGTTAGATTTTGTAGGTATATATTTATCTCGATCTCTTTTTTTCTCATGGACTATTATATGTTGCATTATCTAGAGTATGAAATTCTCCATATGTGAAAATATTAATTCATCCAACTGATAAAAAAGATATTAATACTTATTCGTACACAAAGAATGTTGTCTATAATGAATTTGTATCTTTACTTTTTCCTGTCGCCCCGAATACTATTTTATCAAAAGGTAATATTGATAGAAATAAATTCATATATATTTAACATAATATTTTTACATAGATTATATAAGTTACATGATTTTATTAATTTCAAAATATAGTACAGGAAAGCTATAGACGCTGGAACCAAAATGATACACCAAATTACACTGATTATGAGAATCTTGGTTGTAAAAATTATTTTCGAGAAAAACTTGCCCAGAAATGCTCAAAATAGTATTTCAACATTACAAAGGCTTGTATTGATTGATAAGGAGGTAAGTATATTTACAAAAATATTAAATAAAGTATTTGTTATGCATATTTTAATTATATCATTATTCAGTTTATCATGGAATAGAAATTCCTGCAACTATATTTGGTCGTGATATAAGAATTTTATGACCTACTTTAGGTTTAGCACAAACATTTTACCTATCGAATGTTGTTCGATTTTGTAAAACAGATTATCGGATCACTGATGATGTTTATCAATGGATCATTAATGGAAGAACTGTAATCTTAACAACAACAGAGCACAAACTACCGTCAATTCATTATTAGTTAGTTTCACTTCATGATATGTCAAGGCATGTGGACTCCACTTATTCAGTTGGTGAATAATAATATTTATCACATATTATTATTTGTTAAATATTTTTGCAGATTTTACTCAAAGAAATTTAAAATAGTTATTTGATCATTATCATGTAAAGTATCATACAACTTTTCAGATGTGCTCGTGGCTGTATTAAACATTTTACCTGCAAAATCAGTTACTACCATCAGTGGAAATACTACAATTCACAAAGCTATTATTGTAGATAAAGCGTACATAAATTATAGTTAGCGATTATAAATAATACATTATCTATAATATCATATAACTTCTTTTATCATCTTACCTTTTTTATAGGCTACAACCAATGATACTAACATGTTTAGACCAATTTGTGGATGTTGAATGTAACGTAATCGTACAACAAATTGAAAGTCAACCTGTTATCCTTTCAAGACGTCCAAAGGCCTCATCATTTCATGGTATTTGTTTATATTTTATCTTCGTTCTTTTACAACAAATTAATTAATTCAATTATAACATAAGGATGAAAATATGATATTTTCATTTGTAGATATTTCACTTTCAACGAAATCAGGTAGCTCTGTAACGATTAATCTTGCATTTGAATAAGCAATCACGCTTCATAGATGGTATAATTGATTTACTGAAACTTAAATTTGTTAATGTTTCAGTATTCTAACCTTCATATTTTTTTAACATTAAAGGAGCGAAAATAATAAAAGACAACTTCGACAGATCGCTCGCGACTAATCATCTCAATTATCAATATATAATCTAGTTCAACCATCACAAGATCGAATTTCGACAAGTCCTAGATATACTGGATCCAGTAATATTTTTAAGAGCTTTTTATTTTATACTAGTTATTATCACGTGCAATGCATGTGATTCATATATTATTTTGTCACATATTATTTTGCTACGATGTTTATTTTATGCATGTTCAATTAATCTCTATGTATAATGAGTTTTGTTTCGGTTCGTTTACTAATTTTATTAAAATAACAAAAATGAAAGTGAGACACATATGATAGAGAGGTCATAGCATTGCATCATATTCTATTCAAAGAAAATGCATATATAAAACATGTCTTTCGGTTAGGACTAGACCACTCCCACACAAAATAATATATGAAACGTTGTTTTGGTCACAAGTTATGATTAGACCACTCCTGCACCTCACCCACATCACACCTTCCATCTACATTTGGTGACTCCACTCGGGAGTGATTTGTCACTCTAGCAAAAGACCATCATGGTTGGACGTGTAAAGGGAAGAGTAACTCTATCGCCGATGGAGGGAGACGGATCTACACTCAATGACAAGCATTGACAAGAAGAGGAGAAGACTTCATGCGAGATGCAACCAAACGTAGTTGCGCAGGTGCAAAAGCAAGCGAAAGCTATCTGAGAGCTCCAAGCTTCCAATAAGATGAGGAGAGTCATTGATAGCCGAAGCTATCCGAGAACTCATGCATCAGTGCCACTGCATCACAACACCCAAAGGACATCATCCTCTCCGTCATTGGACCCAAGCAATGTTGTCACCCAAGTCAAGCTTGCCCGACCCGCCACCTAAGAGCATCCTTCCATCACACGTGTGCGGACACGCTCTCGCTCGACCAAGTCAAGCTTGCCCAACCCTCCACCGAAGAGCAACCCTCCATCACAGTTGCGTGGGCATGCTCCCGCTCGACCAAGTCAAGCTCGCCCAACCCGCGCATGAGAACGCATCCGAGACTCCACAACCCGCGCACTGACCAAGAGACCAAGCAAGCACCCACACTAATCATATCCAAGAATCTTAACCCACATGTTCTTATTCATTAAAAAATGCAATACAATTTATTTTCACATAAAAATTCAATTTGCTCAGTAAAGAAGTGCAAATCACATGAAAATGCAATTTGCTCAATGGACAAATCCCCTCCCCATTCGGCAAAGTCATGTGAGGGCTGAAAGTGGTTGAAAGTGTAGGACTCCCCAATTCCTTTACCGCCAATAAGCCCAACTTTTCCATTCCTTTACTGCCAGTAACCCATATCTCCCTATTCCAAAACCCAACACCTCACAATGGATGTGAGTTTGTGTTCATGATTGGCGGCACCATAACACCCCTCTCAATGGCGGCACACACATAGCAAAACCCAACTCCCCTCTCAATGGCAGAACACACACACCCCTCTCATCTCAGTGGCGGCATCCTCAGAAAGAAAAGAGCACGAGACAACCGCCACCCATCACCACCGAAATTCATATGGGTCGACCATCGAAAACCCAGAAGTTGTGAATCAAAGCAAAAAAAACAGCAACCATGCTGAAATTTAAAGAAACGACAAAGCTAGAACAAATCTCATATTTTCTATGAAGCAGTAAAAACAAACTTAGCTCAACCCACCACTGAGGTCTAATGGCGGCACCCACCCGCCACTAAGCAACTTTACTGAAATCAAACTAAAGAAAAGCTTACCTACTGTCTTTTTTTAAAGGGACTACACAAAAGCAAAAGGAAGGTGAAAAGGGAAAAGCCTACCTTAAGCTCTAAAATGAAAGATGCAAAGAGAAGGAAGAGTTAGCTTTGTTTGGGCAGGCAACCAACCCCCGCCACAGGCGTGCAACTTACCTCTCTTATGGGCGTCCAACCATCCTCTGTTGTAGGCACTCAATGACAAGCGTTCACTCAGAACCATGCTCAACCACACGTCCAAGTCAACACTCCGACTCTTGTACGAGTCAATGTTATACCAACACCCATGAACAACCTCACTACCCTGACTACTACAATGGCTCAGACCAACTTCAACCCTAGCGTTCACAACACATTTATCGGAAGTGATCACTTCATTACCCATAAAGCTCTTCAAAAGGTGTTCCAAGAGGAGAGAGTAAGAGCATGGCTGAATGAGTCCGTTGTCGACTTCAGACCATCATACTCGATTGACATAGCTTTGAGACCTTACTCCGCAAGATGCATTCCAGCACCCCAGCGGAGGGGGAAGCAAAAATTTTCTTAATGGAGCATGCATATCAGACAAGTTCCATGACGAAGGCAAAATTTTCAAAAAAATTCCTAAGGGAGCATGCATACTACACAAGTTCTATAATGGAGGCAAAACCGCACGGCGCGACTATCCCATGACGGAGGCAAAAATATCTTGCATGTGTTTTCTTAGGAGATATCGCGTAACACAACTACTCTAAGGCGGAGGCATGTCCAGGAACATTGGCAAAAAATTTCTAAGTACAAACTGCTCACATGAAGGAGGCATACTCATCATAAGAAATCCTACTTGCCAAAAGAATTTTTAAGTGTAAAGGTGAGTGCTCACTTACCTGAAGCAAGAAATCCAACGTATTGAGAGTCCGACTCCTACTCACGTGCGTTGCAAATTGTTGGTAGTATGTAAGAGCAAGATCTGCAAGTAAAACAAATATCTGATCAGACAAATATGTATGGCAAGTGAAAGAAAAAACTGCTAAGGCGATTGATCTATCAATGACACCTAACATGCGTGTTACGCTCGGCACCATGCGAACCTATCACTTGGCAACACCCCATGCCGCCATCAATCTTGAACTTTTCACCCAAGTGCATACATCAACCCCGTGCGCACCATAAGCAAGTCAAGTAAGTTGCCGCCACCCACTCTGTGTTGCGTGTCACGCGAACAAGTCTTACGTGCTGCCAAGTCACGTGTGCAAGCACGCCAAGCCCACCCCACCGTCATGATGCCGCCACCTAGCTTCATGCTATTGCCATCAAGGGTGCCCAATACGTCACCAACGCGTGGCAAGCTCAGTCTGCTCGCAGGTCCCGCGCGCCACCCAAGTCCATGTCGTGCGCCATCACCCTTAGTGCCTCCATCAAGGAAGCAAGTTACCCGCGCATTGTGTCCCACACGCACAACTCCCACGCGCCACCAGGTCCATGTGCCTGCATCCAAGCTCTAGTACAGCCAGCACGCAACAAGACCCGCGCGCGCAACTGAATGCCACAATTGAGTAAGCACACGGACAAGTCTACCCGCCATCACATTCGCCCACCTAGCGCACACCACCAATGCCGCCATCAAGGTCTCCTTCATGCTGCCATCAAGGTCTCCTCCATGACATCATCAAGAACTGCACCCGTCCAGCGCATGCCCGGAGGTTGCCAAGCCATGCCTCCATCAAGAGTCTACCAAATGTCGCCACTAAGCACGTGCCATCAAGCACGCTCCACGCAAGGCACACCCAACCCGCCATCAAGCATGCTCCACGCGAGGCACACCCAACCCTTTTCATCAAGAAAGCTCCCCACCACTGCACCTCGTGCGCACACCAAGCTCTTATGCACACCAAGCTCCCCACCACTCAACATGCTGCCACCAAGCAGGCTCACCCCCACGCTTTCCCCCGTGCGCAAAGGCCTGATCCCGCATCGCACTAGTGTCGCCACCGTGCACTACACCCCAATGTCACGCAAGCTCAACACACAAGTACATGCCCTGCACAAGCTTACCCCAACAGCATACATGCGCTGCCACTAAGGCTTGCTACAACACACGCCGCGCAGCTACCCGCCATCAAGTCCAGCTCAAGCTCACTCCCACGCTCAACCTCGCGCGTAAAGGCTCCATCACGCATTTTTATGATTGGTTCTGCACACCCATGGTAACAGGAAATAACCATATATGTTACCTCAAATAGAGTATTCCAGGTCAATTGTTGTCTCGGTGACAAATAAAATCACCTTAACAGGTGGGTTGACGATTCATCGCTGAGTGCAACCGAGGTAATGATAAAATTACCACGAGGGGTGACTTAGGATTGTCGCTGCATTATCATTGAGAAAAGGGCTTCTGGCCGCCTCCAAGTGTATCAGTTATACCAAATAGAGGAAATGTCTCTATGATTGGTTGGAACACTCCTGATAAATGTCATGCCTAGTGAAACGCTTAGGGTCCAAAGCCTTCACTTGAAAACACCCATAATAAAGGTTACGCCTGGTGAAACGCATAGGCTCAAACGCCTTTACTTGAAAACATCCATGATAAAGGTCATGCTTGGTGACATGCATAGGCTTTCACGCCTCTACTTGGAACACCCATGATACACATCATGCTTTGTGAGTCGGATAAGCTTTCATGCCTCTACTTGAGAACACTCATGATAGACGTCATGCTTGGTGAGATGCATAGGATTTCACTCCTCTAATTGGAACACCCATGATAGACATCATGCTTGGTGAGATACATAGGCTTTCATGCCTTGACTTGAGAATACCTATGATTCACGTCATGCTTTGTGAAACGCATAGGTTTGCATGAACTACTTAGAACACTCATGATACACGTCATGCTTTGTGAGACGCATAGGCTTTCACGCCTTTACTAGAGAACACTCATGATAGACGTCATGCTTGATGAGATGCATAGGCTTTCATGCGTCTACTTGGAACACCCATGATAGACTTCATGCTTGATGAGATGCATAGGCTTTCATGCCTCTACTTGGAACACCCATGATGAACGTCATGCTTGGTGAGATATATAGGCTTTCACGCCTTGACTTGAGAACACCCATGATACACGTCATGCTTTGTGAGACGCATAGGGTTTCACGCCTCTACTTGAGAACACTCAGGATAAACGTCATGTTTGGTGAGATGCATAGGCTTTCACGCCTCTAATTGGAACACCCATGATAGAAGTCACGCTTGGTGATATACATAGGCTTTCACGCCTTGACTTGAGAACACCCATGATACACATCATGCTTTGTGAAACACATAGGCTTTCACGCCTCTACTTGAGAACACCCATGATACACGTCATGTTTTGTGAGACGCAAAGGCTTTCACGCCTTTACTTGAGAATACCCATGATAGATGTCATGCTTGATGAGATGCATAGGCTTTCATGCCTCTACTTGGAACACCCATGATAAACGTCATGGTGAGATAGATAGACTTTCACACCTTGACTTGAGAACACCCATGATACACGCCATGTTTTGTGAGACGCATAGGCTTTCACGCCTCTGCTTGAGAACACCCATGACAGACGTCATGCTTGGTAAGATGCATAGGCTTTCACGGCTCTACTTGAGAACACCCATGACAAACATCATGCTTGGTGAGATCCATAGGCTTTCACTCCTCTACTTGAGAAAATTCATAATAGATGACGTGCTCGGTGAGATGCATACACGCACTCCTCAGTGTAGGCATACACGCACTCCTCAGTGTAGGCATACACGCACTCCTTGGTGTAGGCATACACGCATTCCTCGACAGAGGCTTTCACTCACTCCTCGATGGAGGCATACATGCACTCCTCGGGGTAGGCAGACATGCGCTCCTTGGCGTAGGCTTTCATGCACTCCCTGGCGGAGGCTCCCGCGCATTCTATCTCGGATGCTCCCGTGCACTCGGTTGTGGATGCTCCCGTGCACTCGGTTGCAGATGCTCCCTCGCACTCCATTGTGGATACTCATGCGCACTCCTTGGCGGATGCTCCCACGAACTCTGTCGTGGATGCTCCCGCGTACTCCCTCACGGATGCTCCCGCGCACTCCCTCGCGGATGCTCCCACGGACTCTGTCGCGGATGCTCCCATGCACTCTATTGCGGATGCTCCCGCGTACTCCCTCACGGATGCTCCCGCGCACTCCTTGGCTGATTCTCCCACGCAAAAATTTTCATGTATTTTCTTAAGAGGGAAGCATGTTCACTCTATAGCGAAGGCATGTCTGATGGAAGCAAAAAATTTCATGTATTTTCCTAAGGGGGGAAGCATGTTACAAGTACTATATAGCGGAAGCATGTTCAGCAGAGGCATGTCTGATGGAGGGAAAAATTCTCAAAAAAATTCTAAGTACAAGAGTGAGTAACTCACTCACCTAAAGAGAGAAGTCCAAAGTTGAGAGAGCCCGACTCCTACTAGTGCACGCGACAACTCCTTGATAGTCCGTGAAAGCAAAATCTGCAAATCAAGTAAAGACTTGGTTAGGCCAAGGTGTATGCCAAGAATGAAAAGAAAATAAATAAGTAAATAAGGCATTGTCTCAAACACTTAGTGGCGCAGAACCCCGAAGCAAACCCCCAACCCTCACTCGAGCACAATGGCATGATACCCAACTCGCCACCGATGGGACCAAAATCGCTACTCAACACCCTTGCAAAACCCCACTGGGAAATCACACTCCCACGCTCAACCCACCGTTGCACTCCATGCCCACAAGTGAGAAGGCTACCACCGAGCTAACCAAGCAAGCCCAAACCCGCCACTACGCAACGTAATGCCCAAGCCCATGCTTGGTCGCCACTTAGCTGGTTAGCTTAGTGGCGGCCAAGGGCAATGCTTGGCCGCCACTAAGCTAAGTGGCAGCCAAGGCCCCAAGCTTGGCCACCACCAAGCAATAACACCCCCAAGTGTGATACCGCCACTGCACCCCTAAAAATGAGCTCCCACACTCAACCTCACCACCTCATGTCGTCATTTGACTTGATTTCTCTTTTCAAAATGTGGGAGAAGGGCCAAAAATTTCCAAAAAAAATTGAAATTTTTCATTATTTGCCCCCACAAAAATTCATCTTTATAAATTTAACTCCATGTAACATGGAGATGCCTACACCATGCAAAGGAGGCACACCGGGCATGGCGGATAATTGCATCCCGCGTTCACCACGTAACGGAGTCAATCAAGAGACCGGGGACTAGGTAATACGACTAATTGCTACATTGGAGAAATTGTGTAAAAACTCGATTACTCCACATCGTGCTTGCATAGATGACTAAATGTACATGAGGGTTGACGACCTCAACGTTGCCACCCCATGATTCACAACCCCTACGGCGCACTACGGAGTACCACCGCTGTGATGTACCACGAAGTACCTCCACTGAAATGTACCACGGAGTATCACTGCTAAGATGCACCCTATGGGGTGCCACCACTGAGGTACCCGTAGGGGGTCGTCCCCACGGTAGCACATTAGTGTCACCCCCACGCTAGCACCATTGGTGTCACCCCCACGATAACACCATTAGTGTCACCCCATGGGTACACCATGGAGGTGCTCAGATCACCTTCTATAATGCAACTTGGAGACAATAGTTATGCTACGAGTCATCACATAATAAACCACCAAGTCAAGTGACAAAGACTTGGGTGGACGTATGGTCGCCTGGGAACGCTCTAGAGATTGTGGACTGGTAGGATTAGGGGCGAGATTACTTTGTGCTGGATGGGGGACATACCTCTTTAGTACGACCACTCTAGACGTTGAGAGTTTGCTACCTTCCCACATTGGGGAGGATTTTGATTTGAGAGAACCCTTGGAGAGGAGGCATTGGGTGAACACCGCCATCGTATCTCAACGGCTAGGCGTGTTCTCCCTAGATCATGGTCATTACATAAAAAACCACAATTGGCTCATGTGTATTTCTCCTCTTACTCACCTAAGCATGACCAGTCAGCTTGGGTGACGCGATTTGATTTACGGGCTTGCAACTAATCAAGGGATTAGTTGTAATGGTCTCCCTCCTTTTGTTCACCTATAAAAGGAGGATTCCTCATTCATTTGAGGGGATTAGTAAACTTTAGAGAGTGAAGCTCTCATTCTAGACAAACAAGCCCTCATTATAGAGTGAGAAACTTCCAATTCTAGAGAGAGATAGAGCACACATTTGTCACCACCCTTAAGTGTCTAGAATGTCCCCATTCACCTATAGACGTTCTCAGGTATTTTTTTGGTCACGAGCTAGGACTAGATCACACATACACCTCCCACGTTACACCTTACATCTATAGGTTATTTCATTAAAAAAACATGTTCAGGTAATGAGAAACAAAAAAATCTTAGATAAATCAAAGAAGCAAACAAAGAAAATCCTTGATTTCGAACTTACATGTCATATTGAGAAATCTCCTTCTCTACTCCCCTCCCAAATCTCTCCTCTCAACCCAAAATCTACTTGCAATAATCTTCTAAGCTTTTGATTCTTTCAAATCACTTCACCATGTCCAAATACTTAGAAATGCAACACAGTAATAAAATCAAAATCTCCAATTATGAGTAACAAAGTAAGTTTTGATTACCTCAGTCTAAAGAAAGACCAATTAGTCAAATTTTATTTGATTCAATTTTTCCTGAACTTGCTTTGGGCCACTCATCAAATTACACAATAATACTATCATGATCAAAGATTAACAAAAAGATGGAGAAAAGTTACCAAATTAACAGAAGTTCCATTGATTTCAACCCTTCTCCTTCTCAGTTCCAAATACATATAAATTTAAACATAAAAAAAACGAAATTCACTGAAGTAGAAAAGATGTAATCGGAATTGGATTTCTGATAATTATCTCCAGAGGAATGGAGAAACCCAAAGAAACCAATCAAACTCTCACCATTTACAGAAGAAAACCTCGAGGAAGAGCAGGAGGCGCCAATTTCACAAATGGGAATTGTTAGAATCTAAGAGGAATCATTCTACTAATTAGTTGATTGCATTGACTTTTCAATATTTAAATTTTAGACTCTTGAATAGAAAATGTGAAATGCATAAATCCAAGAATGTGAAAGTAAGGGCATTTTCGGAATTCAAATATTTTTCCAAAACAGTGTACTTTTTAAGATGTTATAGATGTCTTATGATTAAAAAATTTCTTTTTGAATGAATTATAATTTTATCTCCCTACAGTTTCAAGTAATTTTTATTTTAAACTCTTTACTTTAAAAAATTATTAAAATAAATCTTATCGTTTATTCACGTGATATATCCATTTAAAAATATTAATGATGCATCAAGATGTATTTAGATGACAATGCACAGATAACAATGCACTTATATAACACTACATGACAAATAACTCAAACGCCCCAATCAATTTTTTTTCACCTAAGCAGCCACGCAGGATCATACTCAAAATTACTTTTTTATTTTTCCCGTCCTTCCTTCTTCCCCCTCCCTCTTCGTGAAGGCCATGTACAGACCGCCATTGTTGTAGCCCTTCAATTTTCTTACCTTCCCCCCACGAAGAGGCATTCGTGGCGGAAAGTTCTATCTGTATCAAAGAAACTTAGGAGCATTATTCTGCTCAATTTCATAGCCATTGTCCATGGTACATACTTGCTCTTTCCACTTCAATTTCCTTAAAATTCCATTACTGGGTACAATTTCTGTTAGGATTTAGATTTCGAATATGAAATTTGAAGAATTTATGGCCAGATTGTGACATTAATTATCAGGGTTGCTTTACCTACTTTGGGAATTCCAGTTTGTGTATTTTTTTGTCTAACCAATTTGATTTCGTTAAAGTGAAATCTACAGTAATGGCCTCACGGGGTAAATTTGCTTTGAGCAATTTGATTAGTAGTAGTGGATATTTGAATTGGTTGAGTGACAAGAAACAGTGCTTCAGCCTGACCCTTGGTTAATAGGCGTTTAAATTTTTTACAAAATATATATTTTCATTCAATGGAAGCAGTAGTCCCTCTGCTTTTCTTCTTCTCTGGTTCTATTTTCATTTGATTACTCATACGCTAGCCTTCTTCTGTACATGTTATTGTCCATGGATCCTCTTTAAAATTTCTGAAATTAGAAATTTGATTCAGTTGCTTACAAATAAGAAAGAGTTAGGATTTTTCTGGATGATTCCATTTACACGAAACTGATGAATCTACAATTTGAGAAGAAATGTTGAAGAATTGAGAAATTAGCAAAATTGTACCCAAATCTAAAACATTTACCCTAATCTCGAAAACGCAGGGGCTGCGACCATGGCTTTGCGAAGAGGTAGGTGGGAAGAAGGAAGAAGAACCCAACCAAACTCAAAATCGCAGGGGCTGCTACAACAATGGCTTCGAGAAAATGGAAGAAGAAAGAAGAGGGACTTGGGTCTGCGTCTGCGAAGAGGAGGAAGAAAGAAGGGGAAGGGGAATTAAGGGTAATTTGGGTAATTCCTCTCATATGACTGCTTGGGTAATTAAAATAACTGACATCATTAAATTACTTGTCACGTAATATCACATCACTGTGACGAACCGTTAATATTTTTAAATAAAAATATTACGGCAGGTCTAATGTGAATGAAAAATGTAACTGTAGGATATATTCTACTAATTTTTAAAGTAAAATGTCCAAAATGAAAACTACCCCAAATTGTAAAGGGTAAAACTGTAGTTCACCCAAAAAAATTATATTAATAATTATTTACATCATATAAGTTTCCAAACGATAGTGAAATTAGCAATTTTTGACGAAAATCAACGATATTGGTACTTAGCATATATGATGGTTGTAACCATGCCATTAAAGCCACATATTAACAAAGTTTTCACCATAATTATTGACAGATAGATGATGCTACAACAACACCTAAGTGAGATATTAAATTATAAGATCTTTTACATAATATTATTCATTCTACTATTAATATATGATTTATAAATTCATGTTATAGATGTCTCATGCAAGTAACAGTATCAAATGACACGGGTACACTCGTGGCAACTTTATTCATAAAGTTTGCTGGAAATTTCTTATGTTACACTGCGAAATAGTTAATGGACTTCGATGTTGAGGTATATGGATCTATATTTTAATCACCTATTGCAATTATCTTTATTCACATTTTATATACTTTTATACCTCACTTGATAATCTTTCAAATATTTATCAAGATACACCCGTTCAATTGAACACAGTTGCCCGTACAGCAAGTGACGACCCAAAACTAGTGTTGGTAAAATACTGAAAATATGAACAACGAACTGTTAAATACAGTATTATTAGAATATCTGAAAGTTTTGATAGTATATCTTCAATGATGAGTCTTCTGCATCACAAGTCCGATGAATCTTTCAACAATGAATATATAGAGAGGTCAATCGTCATCGTCTGCAGGACCGTGATAACCATGTCTAAAGTCTGTTATGAAGAAATACAAGTAAATATTTTATAACATAGAGTTAGTTCTATTATATGCATGTTTTTATAATTTTCAACTCTAGATATAAATAACTAATGTCTGCATAATATAAATAAGATAGAAGTCAATGTTTTTGTATGTTTCCTTATTGTACAATATATGTAAATATTATGAAATATATATCAATTGCTTCTTCATTTAGTTTGGATTTTTCAATCTATATGTAAATATGTTTTCTTATTAATTTATGAAACATACTATTACAACTTAGAACTTGCAAAGCACGAGTATAGTATAAAAAAACAAAAGAAATTAACAAAGGGCAAATCTGGCCTCAATTAACAAACGAGCTTGTTTGTTTAATCACTGCTATATTAAAATAAGAGAATGATGTGTAATAATTTTCTTTATTGTTTTTGTCTAAATATTTTCGGTTTAATTTACAACTGTAGCAGCTCTCACATCTACATGTGTGTGATTCCACTAGTTTAAGGTTGAAATTTTCACACGCTTCTGAGATACATGAAACAGTGTACTATTTGAATATGACACCCCTTAAATTATATTTCTTTAATACAACCTTATGTATCTTAAAGTTGCAAGATTAATTAAATTATAAATGTTAATTAACTAATTAATTAATTTAGAAGAAACAACTACTAAATTAATTTAGTTGTAAATTTTAATCTTTAAATATTGGCAAAACTAACTAATATAAAAAAATTAATTATTTAAATTTCTTAAGTTACAACACTTTAAAATCTCTTTTTGAAGGTAATAAAAACTCATTATAAGCTCTCATTATAGCACATAATAAAAATTTACAAATCTAAAATAGCATTTTGCGGATTATAAGTGTCAAATTAAATCTCTTTAGTCAACTTTACAGAAATCTAAAAACAACTCTTTAAAAATATTTTTATAAAGGTTATAAAAACTTATTGCAGGATCTGTTTATAGTACATAATATTTTTTTTTTCTAATTTTCAATTTCAGAGAAACAATTTGCAACAATGATGATCATATGTGGGACGCATGCACAATTTTCAGACTCGTATCATATAATGGCTAAAAAAATGAGTCTTTAAATTCAACACTAATTAGATGCTATTAATGTGAAACAAATGGTATAGACAATCTACAAATAAATGATCGTTTTTATCCAACTAAAGTACGTGAGTAAGACACTACTAAAGATATAAATCATGTATGACTAGAACACTCATCTTAGAAAATGCAGAATGGGCTCTAAAACTATTCGTTTAATAGTTTTAATCTGTAAAAGAGAACTTTGTAAATTGTAATACTGTTTCAAATAGCCTAAACAATACTTTAAACTATGTAATACAGTTTTTAATCACTCATCAGGGTAGATAGAAATTGGGTATTTGACTATGTGATTACCGTTTAATTTAATATTAGTGTTTCTTTCATTCTTAACTCTTTATCTTTTCACTCTCAAATTGATTAATGTGACTATATGTAAGGAGTTTCTTACTTGGTGAATATATTATTAGACTGCCTAATCATTAAAAGAGCAAATATATAAACGATAACTATGAATTTACAAAAATTTAGTAGCATATATAAAAAAATAAGATATATTTTTAATCGCAATGAGATCCCATATTTCCTCGTTACAAGAGATTCTAATATCTAAACTTATACAGTCGAATATCATTCATCAAATAGTAAAAACAAACCTATTGATCAATTTATGAATATATATATATATGACTTCGTCTTTCTAAAAAATGAGTTAAATTTTATGCATGATCAAATTATTAAAGAATTATAAATTAAAGAACTGAAGCACGTTGTTTAAGAACATACCATCTGAATACCATCAATATTTTATTACAGTAAGAGGCAATATACATTCATTTATCCCTTCTCTCTCCAAGCAAATATTAAGATATTATAAAGTTTTTCAGTACTTTCTAAGAGCCGTTTTATAATCTTGCTTTTCTCAAAGATAAGTTTTTTAAAAGGGGAAGAAAGAGAAACTTTTTTAGACAATTATATCTACATTTCTATTAATATCAAGATGCCTCTTAAAAGTATATTTGTCATATTTTCATTCGTTGTTACTATATATTTTATCAAATGCCACAAACTATGATCATTTGACTCAATCGAACAACCATAAACCTAATCATAAATTTTGGTTTGAAACAATACCATTTTTAACAAGTGAAACAATACCATTCTTTTTAACAATGGAATAACACCACTTTTTAAAATTTATTCTTATGGTGGACTCAAACAATATACAATTGCATAAATATAGTTACACAAAATTTACAAACAAAAAATTAAATTTGCAATACAAACGAAAAAAGGAAGATCAAAGTTTAAACTAAAACATGAATTAGATACTTTATTTCTAATGACATCAATTTTTCTTTAAATTTTTTAGAGCATTTCTACTATATATTCTTATTTTTGTTTGCCCTAGAAAGGTACATAATGTTGTATGATTTGGTTGAATAAAAATATATCAATAAATACAAATAAGAATTTAATCACCTAAATTGCAAACATATAGTATGAGGTTAAATACATTTTTTTACTTCACATAAATGTAACATGATTTTTAACTAATAATCATGACTAAAAATAGAATAAATTCAATTACAAATATATATCACACGTGTGAATTGATTAGTTTTATGTAAGAGGTTGCTAGTTAGAATTTTTGTTCTTCTTCTTTTGAATTTTTAGGGTCTATCTATCAAGTTAGGTTGGTTTTATTTAATGTACTTTTTTCTACAGAATTTTTTTTATAGAAGTGAGCGACCAAATTTACCTATTTTGAAATTTCAGTCTCATTTCAAACTTTGTGAATGTGAATAGACAATGGCCTAAAGTACATGAGTGTACAGTTAATTTAACCATTATATAAATGAGGCAATCCTCAATAGTGGGAGAAACATTTTTTAGGCTACTTGTCTAGTCAATTTAGATTTAGTTTCAGATATAATTATACTTTTACAATGAAGAATAATAATTAGTTTTATAATTATTTAACTAGGATATCACAATTAAATTAATATCATTTCTTTTACCATGGGTAAATTAATTTTTTTATTAAATCTAATTATCAATAGTTTATCTAAAAAGATGACGCGGTGAAACGTTGTTGGACAGTATTTATACGACTAATATAAGCCAGTTTTACCTTTGTAATTACTATTGTTTTCCAAATTGTCTTCAGTTGTATGTAAAGTTCCTACCCTCAAACCAAATTTTCCATGTGAACCCCATATATATTTTCTGCTTTTCTCTTCTCCACCCCATCAGTCATCAAATCGTGACACTCAAAATTATTGAAATAATATATATATTTGAAATCATGTTCATAGTTTTGACAATAACTGTAATTGCCAAACCTAACGAAAAGGCTAAGGGTGTACTTGGATGCAAGGCATGTAAAATCTTTGTCGGATTTGTAGAGAAAATACTTTCATTTAATGCAACCGTAGATCGGATTTGAAGACTTGGTTTTGCAGGGAAAGCATCAAGGAATTGTATTATTTCCATTTTTCTTGTAAGGCGTCAATGGGTGTGCTGATGACTGGAATGTAGAAAATAGTCATCTCCTTCAGGACTTATGGCTGGCATTTGCACACATTAAATATCAAGATCAAAATTGCATATGGAACATCTATAAGATGGATCGGCCTTGAAAGTCTTGTGATATGTATCACATGCATAATTTGTTGACATTCGCAAAAGGAGCGAGTGTTGAGGATGGAAATGATGATTGATCTCGTGTAAAATGTGCACATGTTTTGTGAAGGTAAAATTGGCACTTCATACAAACATAATAAGGATTAACAGTCATCTAGAAAAAGAAGAGATTCCAAACAAAAAACTATTTAGTTCGTCAAAAAGAAAAGAAAAAAAGAAGAAGAGTACATAGAAATCATCATGAAGGTACTGGAAAAAGTTTAGGGTGGAAATCTGGTGAAATGTCTTGATGTAAATTGCAAGTACAATAAAGAGGCAGAAGAAAATAAAAAGGTCAAACAGACGAAGAAGAAACTACAAAAGAAACGTCCAAATGTAGTGACATCAAAAAAAGCCCGCACCTGCAGTTTTCCATCTCAGTGAATTGGCCTTCTTCACATAGTAATGAACATTATCTGGTATTGGCTCCATTGCAAGTAACATAAATTTCTCAGTGCTCTCTGTTACTTTGTCTAATTCACCTGTAATATCAGCAACTTTTTTATCAAGTTTCTCAATTACTCTGTCCAGTTTGACAGGGATTTCATCGTCATATCTCGTAATTTCGAGACCAACGTAAGCATCAATAACGTCTTTTATGCGATCATAGATGAAGTCTACATTGAATCCTGCATCTTCTATGCGGGATAAATAGGTTTTCCACACGCGGAGTCGATCATCGGTAATGTCAGCAACGTATGTTCTGCACATTTTGTTTATAAGCCGACATAAATGGTGGAAAACAATGGACCTCTGTTTTATGTTTAACTTTGAACCAGTACTCAAGTCCCCATGTATAGAGAAGATTTGTTCAAGAATAGGGGCCAGATTGGAATTGATCAAGTACCCTTGCACGTTGACGAGCTTTGACTGAAGTTCTTGTGGATTTATATAAGATTTTTTGTTGAACCTGTAAGGAATGATTGAAGTAAGCAATTTGTCTCTGAAGGAATCTTGGTATGGAGAATAGTATAGAATTTTATCCACTTCTTCATCAGTTTCTTGACCGCTATCTTCATCATCATCTCCGTCATCCAAAAACGGGAACGATTCGACCATCGTCGACCTTTCATTATTAGTTAAAGAATCTAACAAATCCTTCAAAGTTGAAAGCCCTTCAAACTCAAATGCCGCTGTCTCTTGGATTAGGTTGTTTTGCTTCATCTCTTTATAATTAAGACTCCATTCGCCCACAATCCGCAGCTCTTTTTCTCTCGACTCTCTCTTTAAGACCCTCATAACCTGGACAAGAAGACATTTTATAGACATAAAAATGTTATAATGATTTGTGTGAATGTCATTCCATCAAAAAATCAGAAAGGTATCTTGATTCCCTTTGAGACTAAAAACATGTTATTCAAAAGAAAGAGTTAATTTATATATTAATTGTGTTGAAATAAAGAATTGTGTAACTGACATCGATGTCTTTTATAGTTAGCTTTAATTACACAGATATCCTCTCTCATTTCATTGTACCTACTATAGGTAAAATGAAGCTAGATAGATCGTTGATGTAGGTTCTAAACTAGAGTTAGTCTCTGTGTAATTAAGGCAAACAACATAAAGATTGGTCTAATTTACACTAAAGAATATTATATTAAAGATTTCTACTGTCTTATCTATGAAGACCTAAACTTTTTGGATCTAGCATTACCTCAGAAATCACACAGTGAACATGAGCGACAAATTCGCATTGTTCGCAATAGTAGACGCATACTCGTGGATTCCTTTCTTCTTCACAAACATCGCAATAGTATTCACCCGAATCATCTTCGATACTTGAATCCACTAGTTTTAGGTCATGCAGATGACATTTATGCTTGATAGTGCATGGCAAGGGGCCACATAGAAAATGAAGATGGAAATCACAATCCACACATGAGAAGGAGAAACATTCAGTGAACTTGAATTCGCCACACATCTTCAAGAATTCACAAGAGGCATCATAAGCGTTGCATTTGAGTTCAGAGTCCATCATTTCGACTATGTATAAAGGGTGATCATGGTACTTATAATCTATGGATGGTTTTGATAAATTACGACTTCTGTAACAAGACTTGCAAGTACATTCGTCAGGATGATTTTTGTGATCCGACTTTTGTAACATTTCAGCACATGACTTGTGAAGAAAATACTCACATGAAGTACAGGCATACACAGAAACTAAACAACTTCCTTTGCAGGCACAACATGTGATTTCACCTTCTATAGCTTCAGTTACTTCTGTCCACGTATGTTGATGATTGAAATGACGCTGAATAAGTATCGCTTGATCTTCATATAAGATGCTTGCTATTAAACCACATCTTATGTCGATGCGAAATTCACAGTCGTGGCAACGAAAAGAGGGAACATTGTAATATTTCTTATTACAAAAGTCACATCTAAATCTCTGGTTACTAGGCTTTAAGGTGAGATTGTGAGGATGAAAAGTGCTTTTGATCACTTCAGGTAACTCTAGATACGATTGCTTGTGATAATACTTTGACGCAGGACAAGAATAAGTTGGTTCTGAGTGGTCTTTACCACAAACAAAGCAGGACATAATATCTACTGGAACAGACAGCAAAGCGCAATTTACGTGCAAGAAAAAATCACATCTGCCACATTTGAATTTGAATGTATAATCTTTTTTAGTATGACAAAGATTACATTCACCAAATGTGACGCAAAGAGTAAGGGCGTGGTGCGGATGCATAACGTGCAAAGTCTTTTTTGGAAACTCACAACACGATTTATGAAGGAAATACTCACATGGGGGGCAACCGTAGATTATATTGGAACTGGAAAAGCTGATCTCGCAGGCAAAGCATTTTATTTGATCATGATGATCTTCATCCAGAAGTACCAATGAGTGTTGATGACTAAAATGTCGTATATATTCTTGTCCTTGATTAGGATTTATGTCAGGCATGATGGCACATTTTGGGTCAAGGTACACAGAGCATTCAATACAGCAGAAGAACAGACCGTGATAGAACTTCTCGTGACAGGAAGAACACCACCAGTACTTCAAACGTCTTAGCATGAGGGGGTGTTGTGGATGAAAAGAATGGCTGATTTCCTGTGGAAATTCTGCAGACATATCAGCACATGACATGTGAAGGAAATACTTACAATTGACGCAAACATAGACATAGTCATCCTCTCGATATCTTCCACAGAGTGAGCAATCAACTCTACGACTATTATATCCACTCAGAATCAAGGGATGCTCATGCCTGGGATGATGTATCTCCTTCTCCATCTCCTTCTACTCGTGTTGTAGTAAATGGGTAAATGGTCTTTTAAACTCTCTCTTCTAACCCTTCAATAAAAAATAAAAAAATGTTATGTGACATCGTCATACTCAAATGTACCTTAAAAGTGTTATGAGTTTCCGATCTGATAAATGAAAGCTGCAGAAGAAAATAATCCAACAATCTCTTTTCCGCAATGAGGAAGATGAAAAGAAGCGATTAGCATACTCCACCAGCTAAAGTACCTTACTTTCTATGAATGGTCAGAATTTAGTAGAATAATAAACAAGTCAATTATGCTCCTTAATTAAACTAAACTCTCATGCTAATTGCTAGCTGGCTAGCAGCAATATGTTAACTTGATAAAATTTTATTAGTTTGTCCTTTTCCTCTTTCTTTGTTCAATAAAATAAATTTCCATTTAAATAGATTCTCTACTAGAATAACTCGATAACAATACGGACGAAAAGTTCATTAAACTTACTTGAGGACTTCTTGGATTGCCTCACCTTCTTGAATAAAACAAGAATAATTTCCTAAAATCATTTTCACAAACCTTATAAAATTGAAGTTTTACGATTTAAATAGATAATTTTAGTTAAGAACATTAACATAAAAAAGTTTACAGAAATATAGCGGAGAAAACGGATGGTCATATTTCCGTAGTTAATTATTTTACAAAATTGTAAATGTAAAAAACATGTCAAAACATATAATTATGTTCTGGTAATTCAATAAATTAAACGTCCAAAAAAAATTAAAAAACAAAAGGAATCAAAAACAATTATTATATAGGATTGTAGTTTTCATGTTTGGTTTCAATAAGATACATAAAGGAAAAATAACGATTAAAAGAGTGTTTTCCTTTTTCATTAATTTTTACCTCATTTTATATTTTTCTTCTTATTTTTTTAAAGAACAATTTGTCATTGATCAGTCCTCAATTTTTAACGTAACTTGGAAAAAAGGAAGGAAATATGAGACTATCATGTTTCTCGCCTGTCTAAATATACATAGAAGAACTTTTATTACAAATCTAAAATGCCTAAAACAAACATGATAGAAAATAAAAGGAAATGTCAAAAGCAAACAAAATGGTTAAGAAAATCTTAATTACCCTAAGAAAAACCCTGACCTGCCGTTGTCCACTTCAGCGCCTTGGCTTTGCTCAAATAGTTCTGTAAGTCATCTGGTTTTGGTTCCTTGGCACGTAATACAAATTCCTCCTTACACTCTTTCACTTTTTCCAATTCAGCTGTAACATCACCAAGTTCTCGCTTGAGTTTAGCATTTCTTTCCTCCAACAAGATAGGAATCTCTTACATCTCATTATTTGAAGTCCAACATAAGCATCAATGACTTCTGTAATGTACTTAGAAGTAAAGTCTACGTTGAATCCCGCATCTTTTACACAAGCTAGATAGTATATCCACATACAAAGTAGATCTTTAGTAATGTCATCGATGTGGACTCGGCGCATGTCGTTCACTACCCAACATAAAAGGTAATAAACAAGGGACCTAAGTTTCCGGTTTAAATCCGAATTAATACTCAAATCCCCATATGTTGAAAAGATTTTTGCAAGAGTAGGCTCAAAATTGGAATATTCTCTGTTTCGTCATCAGTTAGAGAGAGTAATAAATCTTTTAAGGTTGAAATCCAAAATAGATTCAGCTCATCATCTTCTGCCTCCTGAATCAGAATATTTTGTTCCTTCTCTTTCTCACCCATCAAAAATTCGCTACAGTTCTCACCTTTACTACCCCTGGATCTTTCCTCAATGCCATAATAACCTAATAGACAGCCAAACACACGTATTCTCCACATTAAAATCAATAGTACATGAGATGTCTCGTTAAGATCAGGAGAGTTATTTGGAAATAATTTAACTGCTAAAGATTTTCTTTTACTCATTTCTTGAAAACAACAAAGTTAATCTGGCTAAAAAGTTTCAAGTATAAGATTTTCCTTTGATTCGAACTTCTTAAGAATGAATAGACTACACTATAATCCATTGTTAGTGTTTTGTAAATTTATGTCAATTATACATAAATGTGGGGTCAAAAGTTCATTAGTTTTGTCTTATTACGACTTAAGAAAGAAAGAAGAAAAAAGATAGAATGGATAATTGTAAGGTACCTCAGAGATCACACAGTGTACGTGACAGACAAAATTACATTGCTTGCAATAATAGACACATATCCTCGGATCTCTTTGTTATTCACAAACATTACAGTAGTGTTCATCAGTGTCATCTTCAACCATTGAAATCAACTAGTTCCAGTTCACGTATGTGACATTTATGTTAGATAATGCACGGCAAAGGTCCACATAAAAGATGAAGATAAAAATTGCAACCCACACAGCATGATGTGAAAGATTCAGTGAGCTTGTATTCATTACTGTCGCTGAAAAGTTCACAGCGGACATTGGCATTACATTTAATCTCAAAGCCAACTCTAGAGCCAACCATTTCAATGATGAATAAACGGTGATCAGGATGTAATTTACAATCTATGGTGAGTTTCAGAAAAACACATTCAGCCCCGATACTGAAGCGGCACCACTTACATTGATAAAATAAACCTTGAAATATTCTATAGCATGAATCACAAGTACGGTCTTCATCCACCCATTCAGAGTAAAGAGAGTGTTTAAGATGAAGTGGGTGATCTATTTGATAAGTTGGGATTTCAGCACATGATTTGTGCACATAGTACTCACATGGTTTGCAAGCATACATTGGTAAGAAACTTCTCTTGCAAGCCCAGCAACTGATATCAGTATCACCATGATCTGTCTCTGTAAAAACAACCAACGAGTGTTGATGGCTGCTATCATTAACAAGTACTATGTCCTTATCATATTCTATTGATGTCATTAAGCACATCTTATATCCATGTCAACATCACAGTCAAAGCAACTGTAGAAGGGAACATTTTTTAAACTTTTATGGCAAGAGTCACACCAAACGGACTGACTGGACCTGGTTCCAGGAGTCAAGGTGACATTGTGGCGATGAAAATATCTTTTGGTCACCATTTTTGGTAGCTCTATGCAAGACTGGTTGAGATAATACTTCATATCGACACAGATATAAGTTGGATCCTTGTGGTGATATTTTTTGCAAATGAAGCATGACCCTTCATGTTTCTTACCTTTGCTTTCTCTCGTAGACATTAAACCGCAATTTACGTGCAGGAAAAAAACACATAGGGAACATTTAACTTAAAGCTAGTGTCTCTAACCTGACAATATTGGCATCTGCCATAATCAACAGAAAGATCAAGTGCGTGGTGAGGATAAATGGCGTACAAAATATTCTTAGGTATCTCAGAACACGACTTATGGATGAAAAACTTGCAGCGAAAACAACCATAGGTTAAATCTGAACAATTCGTCTGGCACCTAAAGCATTCAAATAAATTATCACCAGTTGTCTTCCAAAGTATCAAAGGATGCTCATGACCGATATGAATATATTATTCTACATGAAAATCTATGTCCTCACGTTCACGCAGTAGAGCGCAGAAAGGATGAAGGTACAGATTGCATTTGAAACAGCAGAAAGACAGGGCACTATATATATTTGCGCCACAGGAATAACATGACTGAAGGTGAGAAATAAGTTTTAGAATGAGCAAATGTTGAGGATGGAATCGGTAACATATCTGATGAGGAAATACTGCAGAAATCTCTGAACAATGTCTTTGAAGGTTATAGTTATTAGAGCGGAAACGTACCTGAATTCATTACGATAGTTTGTTATTTAAAGCTGAGCAGTTGACCTTCCAGATCTACACGATTCTCTATCCAAGAGTTATCTTTGATAAAATCTCTCAGTTTTCTCTCTGATGATGGAAAATTAGGGAGAATAGAATGGTTTTCCGTTATTGTATGACCTAGTCACCATAACCACTTACAGATAATTCATCTTTTAATATTTTTATTTTAGCTCATCATAAAAATAGAAATTACATTAAAGTCTCTCCACATTAAATGGTTCACAACCTATCAGATACATTAAAACCCCAATTATCTAAACTTTAGTAGATCACTTTTAATAGGGTTTAACTTTATTTGACAGTCTGCAATACATAATTATTTTACACATAAGTCTAATGTTGGATTAAGGATCCAACAAGCTCCCACTTGGATTATATGTTAAACCTTATATTATGTTTTGTAAAAAATAACTGAACGTGTTCAACTTTGCTATCATCATCGAAATGTATCTATAATCAATCCGGTCCATCAATCATACCGATATATGATCAAAACGGCCTCTATTACATCAATCTTAACTCAGTCCATCAATGGTCACTTATATCAATATAACTGAATGACATGGATTATGATGTGGATGTGTAGCATGAAAATAGCATGTAATGTGATCTTAACATGCCTATTTTCAACTGGTCCTCCGTAAACCTTAGTGAAATCAAACCATACATAAATTAGAGTGTGAATATAAAAAAATTTATTTCTGCAGAAAATAACCTGAAAATATCCATAATTCAAAATGACTGAAAATATATCTATATAAAAAAACATCTAAAAATAAAATACAAACTCCCACTAGAGCTGAATATCCTCAACTGATATGACACACATATGAGCAGTGTGCTCACTAAACACCTTGGTTGGCAATCCCTTAATAACCGGATCCGCAATCATGGAGTTTGTTCCCATGTGCTCTATAGACAACTGTCTGCTCTGTAGACAACTGTCCACTCTGAACTCTTTCTTTAACAACCAGGAGCTAGATTGTTTATGAACTTTGACTTTGTCGAGCTCTTGTTGTTATTAGAATAAATAACTGTTGATTTATTGTCACAAAATATCTTTAGCGGTCCACTATGCACAGCCCCGTGATGAAATTTTACAACCATATTTCATGATTGGACGTCTCATAACATGCTATGAACTCTACTGCTATGATGGAAGAAAGTCTAAGAGACTGTTTAGCACTCTTCCAGGAGACAGCACCTCCCGCAAGTAGAAAAATATAGCCCGACGTAGATTTCATACTATCTTGGCATCCAACAAAATCGGAGTCAGTATATCCAACGATCTCAATCTAATCCAACCTCTGAAGCGTGACCATGTAATCTTTTATTCTCTGTAAATACTGTAAGACTGGTTTAGTTATTTTTCAATGGTCTATGCCTGGATTGCTTAAGTATCTTCCCAACATCCCAGTCACGTATGCAATATGAGGACGTGTACAAACTTGAGCATACAATAGACTCCCCACCACCGAGGCATAGGAATCTTCTGCATTTCTTTTTTCTCAAAATCATTTTTAGGGCACTGATTGAGACCAAGCTTGTCTTTCTTAGTTATAGGGGTATCACCTGGTTTATAGTCTTACATGCCTTATCTTTTAAGGATATTTTCGATATAGTTCTTTTGTGAGAATCCTAGAATACCTTGAGAACGATCTCGGTGTATTTGAATTCCTAATACAAAATAGGCTTCACCAAAATCTTTTATCTCAAAAGTCTTAGCTAGAAATCTCTTGGTGTCGTGCAATAAACCTATATCGTTACTGGCAAGCAAAATGTCATCTATATATAAAACCAGAAAAATATGTTTGCTCCTACAAAACTTATGGTATATACAATCATCAACTAAATTCATCTCAAAATCGAATGAGATGATCACTTGATGAAACTTAAAAATACCATTGTCGAGATGCCTGCTTGATTCTATAGATGGATTTCTTAAGTTTGCAAACCATATTCTTTGGATCTTCCGACACGAAGTTTTCTGGTTGCACCATATAGATCGTCTCTTCAATGTGACCATTGAGAAACACCGTCTTTACATCTATCTGATGCAGCTCAAGATTGAAAAGCGCTACCAATGCGATTATAGTCCTGAAAGAATCTTTCGTAGAAACTGGAGAGAAAGTTTCTCTATAGTCAATGCCTTCTTTCTATGTAAAGCCCTTTGTGACAAGATGAGCCTTGTATCTTTCCATTCTTGGTCTTAAGAATCCATTTGCAACCAATGGGTTTCACATCTTCTGGTAGTGGAACAAGATCCTACACGTCATTATCCTTTATGGACTTAATTTCCTCATTCATGGCATCAATCCACTTTTGAGAGTTAGAGCTTTCCATGGCTTAACGGAAGTTGATCGGATCATCTTCCAACACACCAATGTCAACCTCATGCTCTTGGAAAAATACAATGTACTCATCTGGCACTGCACTTCTTCTCTCTTTAGTGGATCTTCTTAATGGCATAGGTTCTTGAGGTGCTAGAGTTTGTTCTTCCAAAACAATCTCTTGAATGAGAGGTTCTCCGATATTGTCTTGATGTGTTGTGTCATGAGCAATGTCGGGGACACAGTCCTGATCAATGCTAATAACACCTATGAGAATATCAACGCATTCCTCCTGAAGGACAAAATCCCTAATCGTATCTCCCCCCGCGAACTCGGCATCCTCAAAGAACCTGGCATTTTCCGTCTAAAAAATCTACCTGGTTATGGGATTATAAAACTTGCACCCCCTGGATCTTTCAGAGTATCCAACAAAATAACAACTCACCATCCGTAAGTCCAATTTTGTTTCACTAGGCTTGTATGACCTTACCTCAACTGGACATCCCCAAACGTGCAAATGGCTTAGACTAGATTTCTTGCCGATCCAAAGCTCATATGGGGTTTTGGCAGTCGCTTTAGTTGGAACTCTGTTAAGGATATATGTCGCAGCCTTAAGTGCTTCACCCCAGAGTGATTCTGGTAAGGTCGAATGACTAATCATACTCCTGACCATGTCCTTAAGCATTTTGTTTCATCTTTCAGCAACACCATTCATAGTGGGCGAACTCGGCATAGTGTACTGTGGAACGATACCGCATTCCTCTAGGAATTTAGCAAACGGTCAAGGACGTTGTTCACCTGAACCACCATATCTGCCATAGTATTAACCATCACGGTCAGATCTGACGCTCTTAATCCTTTTGTAGTTGATTCTCAACTTCACCCTTAAAATTTTTGAACATCTCTAATGACTATGACTTTTCATGAATGAGATATATGTAGCCAAATCTATAAATAATCGTCTATAAATGTTATAAAATACTGCTGACCATTCCAAGCCACTGAAGAGAATGACCCACAAATATCTATATGAATAAGTTCTAAGATGTCATGAGTCCTGTTGGCATCAAATCTCCTTTTATTGGTTTGTTTTCCCTTTATGCAATCAACACAAACGTCAAAATTTGTGAAATCTAAGAGACTGAGAATTTCGTCTGACACAAGTCTCTCTATTCTCCGTCTGAAGATGTGATCTAATCTCTTGTGCCATAACGTAGCTGAATTCTCACTGGTTAATTTTCTTTTAGTACCTCATGTATTTAATTGCAAGGATTCATTAAATGAAGTAATTGTTTCAAGTAAATAAAGATTATCATATCCTCATAAAAATCCGGAACCAACTGAAATTAAATCATGAAACAAACCAAATTTTCCACTTTCAAAAGAACAAACATAACCAGTTTTGTCTAAAACAGAAATAGAAATCAAATTTCATCTAAAAGACGGTACAATAAAAGTTTCATAAAAAATAATGTCTAGTTTTTAATAATAATCTAAATTTTCTTATTGCTTCAACCTCAACCGTCTTGCCATTGCCCACGTAGATGAATCTTTTAGCATCATTTGGTTTTCGGCAATTCAGGCAACCCTGCATAGACACACTGATGTTATTTGTTGCACCAGAATCTATCCACCACGTGTGTCTATGAACCGAACTTAAATTAACCTCAGAACAAACCAAATTAAGAAGCATATCTTTCTTAGCACGCCAAGCGTGATAGTTGGTGCATTGCTTCTTCATATGCCCTTCAGCTCCATAGAAAAACAACCATTACCTTATGAGTTTACCGGTTTTTTTGTTGTTTCTTATGCGGTGCTGTATCCGCAGCTTCCTTATCCTTTTTGATATTCTTTCCCTTGCCCTTATCCTTAGAGGTGTAGGCCAAGTAAGCACTTTCTATCTTATCGTGTTTCACTCTTTCCTCTTTCTGAACACAGTGTGAGATGAGCTCATTTAGAGACCAAGTCTCTTTCTGACAATTATAGCTCACCTTAAACTGGCTAAACTATGCCGGAAGAGATATCAAAACCAAATACACAAGCAAGTCCTTAGAGATTTCAAGCCTCAGTGATTTTAACGTTGAAACAATGTGAGACATTTCCATAATGTATTCTCTGATTTTACATTTACCTTTATACCTTTTTAAAATTAAGTCCGACAAAAGCGTACCAATTTCTGCCTTTTCGTTCACAAACCTTTTTTAAATGTCTGCAAGAAAATCCTTAACTGTAGTTATCTTTTCTGATATAGTGCCCATGAATGCTTCTGGAATGGCCTTCTATATGATTAGCATACACATGCAATTTGATCTCTCCCACATTTCCGTCTCCTTCTTATCATTAGAGGTACTCTTATCCGTAAGAGATGCAGGAGAATCAGTCTTTAATGCAAAATCGAGATCCACGACTCCAAGAACTATCAAAAGATTATCTTTTCAGGACTTAAAATTCGAGTCATTTAGAACTGGAATTGAATTGATATTGGTTGTGATACTAGCATGAGTAATAACTGAACAGAGAACAATAAATAAATTAAGCTCACATAAATTTCAAATAACAATAGTAATAAATAACCCATCTCAAGACACCGAACACTCCATTACTATTATGACTTTGGCCAAAAAATATTAACTTGTAAGTGATGTCTTGGTGTAGTAATCAAACATTGATGATAAATAACATGTCAAGCAAGAAATCTTCCTTTCGGCCGATTTATTGTGCACATGTAAAACCGAATAATCATCACGTATTTATTACCACAGAAGCAGATGTAATTCTGTCAAATAGTTATCTTCTTTTGGGCCGATAAATATTCACATAAGTTACACGCACACATAACCTTTTATATTTTAGGACAAACCAATTTTCACAAAAGAGGTCACACTTGGCGACATGTTGCTTCAACTAATTCATCTTAAAATATATATAATATACTAATGTTTAGATTTAAAACTGTACTGAATTTAAACCTTAAATTAATTGATAAACTATTAATTTTACAATCATTTGAAATTGTTTTGAAATTATTTTAACCAAAAACTGAAAATATTCAAAACAATATATTTTTTTGAAAGTTCTAAAATTAAAAGATTAAACTTAATTTTCCGATCTTTCAAAATTAATTTAAAATTTGATTCGTAAAAATTAATCTTAATAAAATAATTAAAATTATTTAACTAAAAATAAATAAAAAAGGTGTGACGGCTAGGACCAACCCTCCCAAATTTGGCTGTGGGCAAAGCCCACAACCTTCCTTAATGGTTGTGGGCTTCCCCCACAGCCTATCCCTGATGACTGTGGGCTAGCCCACAGTCTCCCTTTAATGGCTATGGGCAAAGCCCACAGTCATTTAGATTTTTTTTAAATTGTTCACAGGTCGGATCAACCGGACTCGTGTCCAACCCTAAGTTTTCTCCTTTAGTGACTGGCAGCCATGGCCGCCGCCAGTCCTTGGTGCCACGGCTTCCTTTACAGCCACGCCAAGGCCGTGACTCTTCCACACAGCCGCGACCGAGGCCGTGGCTTCGTCAGACAGACGTTGCTTTCCTTAACAGCTGTGACTTTCTCCTTCAGACAGCCACAACTTCTCCTAGCCGATGCGACGGTTTGGCCGCGCCAATCATCTTTCATCGACGACGGTGAGATCGCCGGCCGGTTGTTCCAAAACCAAATAAAAAATACCGAAAAATTGTTCTCAAATTTAATACATTGTTAAACAATTATTGAATTCAAGGATACGGAACGTAAACACAAAAAGCACCTATAATCATGGATCTAGAACTTAATAGATCGATTCTCAATGATTCAACATGAGTTGCTCTGATACCAATTGTTAGATTCAAAACTTTTTCGGTATAAACCGTATCTTAGTAAAATCCAAGATCTCATATTAAACACATCAAGAATCAAAATAATTATAGAGCGGAAGCGTACCCGAATCTATGATAATAGTTTATTGTTTAGAGCCGAACGGTTGGTCTTCCAGATCTACACGATTTTCTATCCGAGAGTCCTCTTTGATAAAGCCTCTCAGTTTTCTTTTTATCGATGGAAAATTAGAGAGAATAGAATGATTTCCCGTTATCGTGTGACCTGGATATCATAATCACTTATAAATAATTCATCTTTTAGTATTTCTATTTTAGCTCATCATAAAAATAGAAATTACCCTAAAATCTCTGCACAACCTATTAGATACGTTAAAACTCCAATTATCTAAAACTTAGTAGATCACTTTTAATAGAGTTTAACTTTATTTCATAATTTATAATATATAATTATTTTAGATATAAGTCTAATATTAGATTAAGTATCTAATAATAGTTGCAAACGGCACAGACATAACAAGTATTGCTGCCAGCAATTGTTCCACAGACACTGCAATTAAATCATCATTATTATTACTGTCTTCGCTTAGGATAAGGGGATGCTGATGTCCAGATGATAGATCTCCATCTCCATCTTGATCTAGATGTTGTGCGTGATTATTGAAATTCATATATGCTGATCTTCATTTATCAAATTATCACATATTAATCGACAAAGAGAATAAGACAAAGTGAGGTTTGTAAAAGAATTTAAATCCACGATGCTATCAATGGATTTTTTACAGTACAGGGCGTAAAATCCCTGTACTGTGTAAGATACACCCAGCTCAGAGTTTTTGGGCTGTTGGATGACAATTTTCAGAGAAACAATCTGAGCCTTGATTGGCCAGCCGGTTACGCACCACCAATGCAACTTTTTGCTTTTTATTTTTCTAAGATGACCACTTTAACCTTCTAAAGATACATTGTCCAATTAAAAGTAAAAGTAGTCAAAATTTTACGCATTTCTAAATAAAATGATATATTAAGCTTAAATAATTTGAGAAAACGTACCCATAATAAATTAAAATAATTCAACTAAATCTATTTTAAAATGTCAATTAAAAAAAATTAGTTATTAAATGAATAGTTGTAGCCATTATTTATAAATTATCTAGGTATTTATGGTTGATGTTGTTGTATCACTTGTATTGTCCATACTTTTAATGTAAAATGATGATTTGGCTTAATAGTCCAATCATAGTTGTCTTCTAAAAATGTGAAAGTATACAAAAATAATGTTAAAATTAAACACTAATCATTCTAAACCTAGAAGCCAATCAATAACCAAAAATTCTAAACTCCTAACACTAATAATTTCATCACATAAATGATCATCTCATGTTTACTCAAAACATGAGAGACGAATAAAGACTTTTCTGATTCACAATAAAATCACCAAAACATAACCCACTTGACTTTGTTATGAACCGTCATTATCTAGTTGTTATTTCCTACAACCAGACTTGTATTCGATCATTTGTTTTCCAATCGAACATCGTCTGGTTGACATCAATAACGATGTCGACAAAGTCTGAATGACATGAATAGTCATGCGGACATAGTCTGATTGACGAGAATATCCACCTGGACATAAACTGGTTGCCATGAATATCCACATGAACTATGTCCGGATTATTATAAAAGTCATATGTCCTTGAATAACAGTGTTAATGTGACTAATCAGATTCATTGTTTTTACATATCCAACATATGTTCTATGTATCGATCGATTGGAGGATTCGATTATAATTAAATTTTATGAAATTTCGACATAAATTCAATAAAACCCTAGCCTCTAGGTCTTGTTCAGCCTTGAAACCTAAGACTAATTAATCAAACAACAATGAACCTCTCCCATTTACATCAAACATAAGCGGAGAGTACATAATCCAACAATAGTTATTTAAGAAGTATGTGAAGTGAAAAATGTAAACCTTAAACCTAAAACCCTAGAAAGTATATCATAAACCCTAAATAGTAAGCATCTCATCACATAAATATCCTCTATCGTCTTACTTCAAACATAGGGGAATAAAAATTTAACCTTAATTAGATGAGAAGTTCGCGAAAGCGAAAAAAGGGAAGCCACGAAGTCCTATGAATATTAGTGGCTGCAATAATAAATAGGTGGGGGAGTATGCGATCATGATTAGAGAATACCCAATACTAGTTACCATTACTTTTCTTCTCACTTTCACATTCTTCCCATCTAACTGAGGATTGATTATTATTCCTCATATTGAGGTAAATACCGGTGAATTTTTTGATGAAATAATTTGAGTTTGGGGTTTATGATTTAGAGTTTTTGATTTATGGTTTACGGTTTAGGGTTTAGGGTTCAATGTTTAGGTTTTAGAGTTTAAAATTTAGGGTAAAGTCTCTAGGGTTATATTTTTTTATCGTTTACAAATTTTCACATTCACATACTTCTAATTTAAATAGGGTTAGATTGTTTCTTCCTTAACGTTTGAAGCAAAGATAAAGGACTGTGTGATGATATAATTAGCGTTTAGGGTCTAGCTGGTGTTTATGTAGCATTTTGACATGGATCATATCGCAAAACGTTCAATATGGCATCAAAGGGGAGGCACCAATATAAACTGAACATGAACCGATTTCACTACATGGTTACACATACATTGTTCGATTGACTAATGTCCTTGTGGACATAGTCCAGTTGACATGAATAGCCATGCAGACACACTCCGGTTGATGAGAATATTTACATATATGTAAACTGGTTGCCATGAATATCCATGCGAACCATGTCCTGATTATTTTACAAGTCATCGGTCAGTGACCAATAATGTCATTATGACTAATAAGATCCATTATTTTTGCATATCAAACATATGTTCAATGTGTCTATCGATTGAATGGTCCGTTTATCATTAAATATTAATAATTCTAACACAAATTCAATAGTACCCTAGCCTCTAGACCCTCAACTCTGAAACCTAAGACTAATTATTCAAACACACACTGAACCTCTCCCATTTACTTCAAACACGATATGAGTATATCATCCAACAATAGCTATTTGAGAAGTATGTGAATGTGAAAAATATAAACCATAAAACTAAACCTAGAAAGTAGACCCTAATCTCTAAACACTAAGCGTTACTTCAAACATAAGGGGATAACAATTCAACCTTTGAGAATTATGTGAAAGTGAGAAAGGGTAAGCCATGAAGACTTAACCATAAACATTAGCTCGATCCCAAATACTAATTGTAATGCCCACATTTTTTAAGGGTGTATTTGTAATTTTTACCCCCACTCACACTATAAATGCTTACATCCTAGTGAAAACCTAACCTAATATTATAAATACTTTCCTCTGTCACTTTCCATCACTCTCTTTCTCGCAGCCTCTCCCCAGCGAAGCCCCTTCGCGTTCTTCACCTTCTTCTTCATGTCAACTTTGACAGCTCTCTAACATTGACTATTGGTAAGCAATTTTTTTTGTTTCCTTTATCTCATTTCTTCTTTTCATCTTTTATTTTCATCGAAACGTTGAAATACCCAATTCTGAAATTCTTTGATCTCAGTAAATTTCTTCCTCATCTATCTCTGCTCGTGGTGCCGTCGTTGCTTCGACGGCGTGCTTCGATTTCGGTAAGCTTTTTCCTCTCTAATTCCTTTTTGTTCCTTTGAGATCTCACAGTCTCCCTCTCCCCTATATTTCTATTTTGCCTCGGTCTCTCTCTCTCTCTCTCTCTCTTCCTCTCTATTTCTCTCAGTCTCCCTCTCCCCTCTATTTCTGTTTTGCCTCGGTCTCTCTCTCTCTTCCTCTCTATTTCTCTTAGTCTCCCTCTCGTTATTTCTCTCGGTCTCTCTCCTTCGTCTCCCTTTTCCCCCTTTGTTTCTGTTTTGTACCGGTCTCCATTTCTCTCTCTCTCCTTCTGTATTTCTCTTGGTCTCTCTCTCTCTCTCCTACGTATCCTTCTCCCCCCTTTACTATTTTTTCTCGGTCTCTCTCTCTCTCCTTCTATTTCTCTCGATCTCTCTCTCCTTCGTCCCCCTCCCCCTCTATGTTTTGTCCCTCTCTCCCTCTTCTTCGTTCTTGGTCTCCCTTTTTTGTTCCTCCCCTTCTCTTGAAACGGTTCACATGAACCAGACCGAGATGAATCGGTTGAGTTAGATTGAACCAGACCGAACCATTTCAACTAGGTCAGGCTGAACCGGCCTAAAACAATAAAATTGAACCAGTTCAGACCACCCGAACCTTATTGAACCGATTTGAATCACTTGATAATTTACACCCGGTGTTGTTTCCACATGTTCCCAACCTCACTTGCCCTCTAGTTAATTAAATAATTGTAGATATTATATGAATGGTAAATGTGATTTATTTCTTTTATGCTAATTATTGGTAGTAATATCAGTGATTTAAAAACTACTAAACAATTATTAACTAGTAGATTTGTGATGAAGGACATTGGTATCACAAATGTTATTTTGGGAATCAATATTTCTTGAACATTTGATGGATTTATACTATATCAAACACATTACATTAAGAAAATACTTGATATGTTGAAGAAGTATAATATAATTCCAGTGAAGACACTGGTATATTTAAGTCTAGTTATTTCTCCAAACACTTGTGATAGCATATCACAATTGGAATATGCTCATTATAATCGGTCGTTTGATGTACGTAATGAACTGTACGAGATTGGACATAACTTACGCAGTAAGTAAGTTAAGTTGTTATACAAGAAATCCCTGTAAAGATCATTTGAAGGCCATAATAAGAACTATGGGGTTTTAAAACATACCAAGAATTATGGACTACACTATACAAGATATCCACCAGTACTTGAAGGTTACAATGATGCGAATTGGATATCCGATACTAATGATTCAAAATCCCCAAGTGGATATGTTTTTACCCTTGAAGGCGATGTAATGTGTTAGAAGTCATTCAAATAGACGTGCATTGTATGATCTATGATGGAATCTGAATTTAAAGGTTTGGATAAAGCTAGAGAAGAAGCCGAATGGCTTAAATTTTTTTTGGAGGATATTCCTAACTGGCCTAAGCATGTGTGTGCAATATGTATACATTGTAACAGTCAAGCAGCAATTGGAAAGGCACATACTATAATGTATAATGATAAGTCTTGACATAAACGTCAAAGACACAATACCGTAAGACACTTGCTCTCAAGTGAATAATTTCCATTGATTGTGTGAAGTCAAAAGACAATATTGCAGATCCGCTTATAAAAGGTTTAACAAGAGAGCAAGTAAAATGTTCATTGAGGGCAATGGGCCTAAGGCCTATGTAACTAAGAATCGACATCGTGACAACCCTACCTAATTGACTGGAGATCCCAAGATCTATGTTCAAAGGGACAACCGAACTATGTATAATTCAGTACGCACTAAGGAGACTCATACTCCATCTCATTCCTACGTTGAGACAGTGCAAATCTGTCGTGAGAAACAAGATAAGTTATGATTTTAATGATTTCTATAGCTTGTATTTGTATAAGTGGGGTATTGCAAGATACTCTTAATGAAAATCACCTATGTGAGTATGAAGGGTCCGCTTCTATGTGAATTGGTAGGCTGAATTATCTAAAGCACTCATGAAACCATGACGTGTCTAAGGCCAAAACAAACACAGATGTAAGAACTAACTTTGTTTGAAGAATAACTATGTCATTTCTATTGTCTTGGATTACATAAAAAAGTGACAATTCAAGGCATCATGTCCACTGATTAGATAAGTAATCCTGATAGATCTTCACCAGGGAAAGTTCAAAGTAATCTATTCATATAAGTATCTGCATTTTCATTTGCATGTTTGGGGAAGCCAAATTTGATTCATGTGGGGGATTGTTGGAGAAAATGGTAGTTTGATAGCGTTGAACTCATCTAATGGTACTCATACTCTTATATTAGTGGGATTGAGTGCAAACACGTTATACATCTTATGGGAAGTAATGCATGATGATGTGTTGTCAAAACCATTAGGTAATGAATGATAAAGTTGTCTCAAAATTTACCCACTTGAAAAGATAAGAGATTTGAACAAGAGGTTATCCCGTCACCGCTAGTCAGCTCAGCATGGTACAATTCTTTACAAGGTTGATCTTGGAGTTTTGAAAAGACATGATGTTTGGCTTGTACCTCTTCAACTATTCTTCATAACCTTGCAAAAAAGTAACCAAAGGTTGGTTCGAATCACAAACCAACCTATACATACTGGTTACTTGTTGCAAAAACATACACAACATATTCTTCCTATATATTGCCAAACTCTTGCATTTGGGTTTGTTATGTGCGATTACAAGATAAAGTTAAATTCGCTGATTCTTATGGATTAGAGTGCTACTTTTGTAGGAACGAAAGATCCATCTTATCCCTGTGAGATGATTACTCAACACCTTGAACACCTGCGAGGGGTAAAGTTACGCTGGGTTCAGATCATTATTATATTTGACTAACTACAAAATCTGAGTTTTTATTTCTCTTTATGCATGCAAGTGATAATAATGCATTCTATGCTGCATAGACTGGTCAATTTAGTAAAAGAGGATAATTTAATAGAGTTAGAGGAAGTACAAATAGGGTTGGAGGAAGGTTTTGTTCAGGAAGAAGTAATAACCTATGAGGAGCAGAGATTTACCTTCAAATCGTGGTAATCCTCCTGCCGGTAATAGTCAGTTGAGCAGCAATGAAAATCTGTGATTTAGAACGTATTGTCAAATCTGTCAAAACCTGGACATAGTGCAATTGACTGCTATCACCAAGGCAAGAGTCCTCATGCACAACTTGCAACCATGACAGACATGGTAATTCAACCTTCTACTAACAATTCCAACACTCAAACTTGGCTCACAAACTCAAGATGCAACATTCACCTTGCACAAGATATTAATAATCTATTCGTATAAGTATCATGGTGGCGATAATATAGCAGTGGGTTATGGCCATACTCTTCCTATAACTCATGCAAGTCCAGGTTCTTTATTCACTAAATCACATTCTTTTAATATGTCTAGGATTCTTTGTTTCAAAAATATCATCTTGCCTTGATAATAATTGCGTCTTTATATTTGATGAAAACTTCGTTATTATTCAGGAAAAAAACCAAAGGTACTATCTTATACCAAGGTCTGAGAGAAAATAGATTATATCCAATTTCATCATCCATCTCTGCGCCAAAACAACTATTGCACTAGTATCTTACATCGCCACTACGGTTTCAGATACAATATGGCATGCTAGACTTGGACAAGCATGAAATGTAGTTGTCAAGTAAATTTTACCCAAAGCACATTTATCGTATAATTAAATTACATATTCTTATATATGTCAAAGTTGTATCCATACCTACAAGTAAGGAAATACTAAACATAAAGCTATATACATTGTCCAATAATGTAGCATATCATCAAGCCCCTGGTCTGGTGTTTACCGAAGGTCTCTTGATCTCCTTCTTGCTCCTTGGTTGTGTACAATTTCCTTTCTCTTTCTCCCGTGTAGCCCTTACCTAAATTCACACAAGTATGTCCACACCCCCAAATGGACTTGACGATGGGGCTCTTACGATGCATGTGGTACATGTGGCTCTTTGAATAAAAGCTCTTGGTCTTGTTAGTATACAGGCCAGCTAATAGAATAGCATGGGAAATATAGAAAAAAATGAATAAACAATCTTGGGAGGTACATGCCTGACCCGGCGCACTAAAATGACCAAACTCCATTTTCAGTTGTCAAATTTTGTTTCTAATTCTGCATACAACTCGAACACCCATATGCATTGAGACCATAAGCCATTGTATCACATTTTAGTTTTAAAAATATGTCTCCTTTGTTAATCATATATCAAGATTTGTTCGGATATTTCCTTTAAAGTCTAAATATGAAGTTTGTTCTATATTCCAAAAGTTTAAAGCTTATGTTGAGAATTTTTTCCCTACCAAAACCAAAACCTCGTGAAGGTGTTCTACCTTCAAAATTTTCTTCAAACAAATGGATTTTTTTCATAAGAAATCATGTACATACGTCCTAGAACAAAATGTCATAGCAAAAAAGAAGCACATGCATATTGTAGAGAATGCCCTTTCCACGCTTCACCATGCCTCATTACCATTGAAATTTCGGTACCACGCATTTTCTACTGCTACATTTTTTATCTGTTCCTTCTCTTAATAATCTCTCCTTTTGAGCTATCTGACAAATTTTTTTATTATGCACATCTTAATGTCTTTAGTAGTGTATGTTATCCTCTATTGAAATCATATAATACTCACTAACATCAATAAAAAAAATAGTTGATTGTACATTATTTCTATGATATGCTCTTTAATTTAAAGCATATTTGTGCTTCGCTCCTACAAATGACAAACTATATATATATACATATAGACTTGTCATATTTGATGAAACTAAATTTTCATATCATTCTTTAGCTAGTAAGTCTATTGGTGCATCACACACATCTTCTTCATCTCATTTAAATAATACTCACTTTGTTTTAGCCTTCTTAGCTTTTGCTATTATAAATTCTTCAGCTAATAATCAAAATGAAACTATCAATTCAGACACAAACATTATGGTCATCAATATGTTATTAATACCACTTCAATACATACTATATTCTAGCTCAAACCACTAGATCACCTAACACAACATCTAATTCTTGTCTTGAAGATATGTCTATTGGTAATGAACCTACCACATATTTTGTTGCTTCAAAATGTCCACACTCGACTAGCGCTATAAAAGAAGAGTACAAATGCCTTATTATCCCAAAATACTTGATCATTAGTTCCATTTTCACCAAACAAAAATTTAGTTGGTTGTAGATGGGTTTATATGCTTAAATATTATCCTAAATACCTTATTATCACTAATACCTTATTATCCCAAAATACTTGGTCATTAGTTCCATTTCCACCAAACAAAAACTTAGTTGGTTGTAAATGGATTTATAGGCTTAATTTCGATAGTGATTTACCAACTAACTTCTCAATGTCTTTGTATTCTTGAAAAGTTCTAAATCATACTCTAATTGTCTTCCTATAACTCCCAGTCTAAATATCACAGTCAAATCCAATTGGATCATCATCAATTCACCCACTTCATCTATATGAAATGTGTGTGTTGTATCCCACCATTTTTCCACTATGTTTCTTAATAAAATACAGCCATTCAGTCACTTTTATATAATACTTATGAATCCTCTAGATCTGGATGCCCCCATATCTTCTTACATTGTCCGGAAGTGCATCATACCACCGAGGTATCAATGTAGTGTTCCCAAAGCCACATGTGCTATCCTTCTCCTCCGGACTCATCTATGAAAGAAAATTACAAGTCATAACTCATTCATAAAGATGCATGACACAAGTATCTATTTGTTAAAACATAAACATGTAACAAACATACACAAACACACATAAAACCAACCTAAATCTTTTTTGTACAATCATGTGTATAATCTATTTATATATGTTCGCAATTTATTTTTTCCATTTTATGTAAAAAGGACTTATATCTCCAAATCTGAGTAAACAATATTGAAACACAAATATGAGTAAACAATGGTAGAATTGGAATCTTTCATTGCTTCGATGAGATATATGCTATATGGATTCAATGTGAAGCACATGGCTAGTAAGATTTAGATTTCTTGGATGAAATCTTTAGGACCCATAAATGGATGCATCAACAGAGCTTTAAAACTGCTTGAACTTGGTTGACTACTTGTTCTTTCTCCTTGCTTGCTTCATTCTTTCCATTATTATTAGCCAAACGAAACAAGAATTTACGAGGAGGAGGAGGGTTTCACGGTGAAGACACTGGTTGGCGCGACGAGATGGGTTTTGGTGACTTCTTTCCTTCTTTATTGTCAGTATGGGGTAAGGAGATGACGATGTGTAATACATTTTAATTTGAAGAGTTAGATTTATGAATAAAATGAGGCCACACATAAAATACTAAATAAAGGATCATAAAATAAATCTATAAAAGAGTTATTTTCAAATGAAGAGTGTCAAATTTATATAGAGGTTAAAATTAAAGTTTTAATTTTAAAATTTCAATATTTTGGGAAAATAGTTAAGGCATGACTAATACGAGAGAATAGTTACCGCCATGAGAGAATCGCCTAATCACCGCGTGACATGAACTGTTATCCAGACAATGTCCACAGGGATATTCCTATCAATTGGACCATGCCCATGTGGTTACTACTGTCAACCGATTATATGTAGGTGAATATTCATGTCAAATAAAAATTTATGTGTAACCTTGTAGGTTAACCGATCCATGTCTTGTTTTTATATAGCCTATATATAATTGTCCATTCGAGTGTTATGAAAGAATGATGCGGACGGTGCAACTTTGAAATTTCTTGAACAAATGGATCGTGGCATGCGCAGGCCAACTTCTGGAGGACGTAACTATTAACTCGAGTTGAATCACGTGGCCCGTAAGATATCAAATCGGAGCTTATTCATAGATATACATGTGCGACTAGATGATTTATTAGATCCAATGAGATGGTTCTTGATGAATGTGTGTGCATAGTAGGGCCATCAACAAAATTACTATGAGGTTTCGGTTTCCTATTCCCCGTTTAGATGATTTATTAGATCAGATTAGTGTAGCTATTCTGTTCACTAAACTTGATTTAAATATTGGTTACTACCAGATTTGGATTATGCCTGGGGACGAATGGAAAACATCTTTCAAAACTTGTGAAGGGTTGTATGAGTGGTTTGTGATGCCCTTTGGGTTGTCTAATGCCCCTAGCAAATTTATGTGCACGATGAATCAATTGTTGAGGCCTTTTATTGGTAGATTCATTGTAGTATATTTTGATGATATCCTGATTTATAGCAGTAACTCTGAAGAACATCTGCAGCATGTGAGAGAGATTTTAGTTGTGCTCCGCAGGGAATAGTTTTATGTAGCAAAGAAGAATTGCATGTTTATGACTCCAAGAGTTTTATTTTTGGGTATGTAGTTTCTGGAGATAGATTGCAAGTAGATGAGGCTAAGGTTGAGGTAGTGAAGAATAGCCAAGACCAAAAACAATTACTGAAGTCAGGATTTTTCATGGCCTTGCGTCTTTTTATAGGCATTTTATTCCTTATTTTAGCAGTATTATGGTGTTGATTACTGATTGCATGAAGGGGAGTAAGTTTTCATGGACTGATGAGGTAGAATCATCATTTTGATTGATTAAGGAACACCTTTTCACTTCACTAATTTTAGTGTTGCCAGAATTTGCTCAACCATTTAAGTTACACACTGACGCTTCTAAGGTTGGGATTGGAGCAGTACTGAGTCAAAATAGTAGACCGGTGACCTATTTAAGTGAGAAGCTATCCTGTGCCAAAATCAGATACAATACATATGATGTTGAGTTTTATGCAGTAGTACATGCTATAAAACAATGGCGACATTACTTGTTTCACAGAGAAATCATATTGTATATTGATCATGACTCTTTGAGGCATTTGCATATACAGGATAAGGTGTCCCCTGGACATGCGAGATGGGTTGCTTATTAAAATAAATTCACTTTTATGGTCAAACATAAGATCGAGATAAACAACCGAGTCACAATAATAGCTTGCTGGTTACTATTAGGGTTGGGGTACCTGGTTTTGATTCTTTTTGTGATTTTTTTGCTACTGATCCTTATTTTTGTGTGGACTTCTAAGATGTGCAGACTGAAAAGAAAACGGATTTCTTATTACATTATGAATTTTAGTTTAAAGGGAATCATCTTTATATCCCAGATTGTAACTTGCGATTGCAGATTATCAGAGAACTTCATGGTGAGAGCCATGTTTGCAGGGATAAAACGTTGCAACTGGTGCAGTCATCATATTTTTTGCCCGCCATGCGTAAGGAGATAGAGAAATATGTACAAAGGTGCAGAATTTTCCAAGTGTCTAAGGGTTCTGCCACTAATGCATGGTTATATATGCATTTTCCAGTTCCTTCTCAGCCTTGGGTGGACATTAGTATGGATTATGTGTTGGGGATGCCTCGTACGCAAAGAGTTAATGATTTCATCTATGTTGTTGTAGATCGCTTCTCTAAGATGGTTCATTCTATTCCTTGCAAGAAAACTACTGATGTTGTTAGTGTGGCACAATTATTTTTTCATGAGATATATCGTCTACATGGGCTGCCTACTTCTATTGTTTCTGATAGAGATACTAGGTTTCTTAGCCATTTTTGGCACAGCTTGTGGAAGATGGTCAATACACAGCTCAATTTTAGTAGTGCATATCATCCTCAAACGGATGGATAGATTGAGGTTGTCAATAGGTCTTTGGGTAATCTTTTTACGTTGTTTGGTTGGTGAACATGTCAAGAGTTAGGATCAGAAGTTGTGTAAGGCAGAGTTTGCTCATAACCATGCAGTCAGTCGCAGTACATGGTTCAGTCCGTTTTAGGTGGTTTATTCGATCCAGCTGAGAGGACCACTCGATTTGATGGCTTTACCAAGTAAGTTGAAGGTCCACGGCAAAGTAGTAAATTTCGTAACTGGTTTGCAAGATGTTCACAGGGTAGTTCATGAAAATTTACATTCAGCAAACGCATGGTATAAACAGGATGCTGATCAGAAATGCAGACATGTCGAGTTTAAAGTTGGAGATTTTGTATGGGCAGTCCTGACTAAGGATCACTTTTCAGTTGGTGATTACAACAAGTTGCCTGCCAAGAAGATTGGACCTGACGAGATTGTTGAGAAGATCAATCCAAATGCTTACATGTTGAAGTTGCTTAGCCATATTCGTACTGCTGATGTGTTCAATATTAAACATTTGATTCCTTTCCATGGTGACTCTTCTGATGATGACGCTACTGTAAATTCGAGGTCAAATTTTCTTTATCCTAGGGAGAATGATGCGGACGGTGCAACTTTAAAATTTATTGAACAAATAGATCGTGGCACACATAGACCAACTTCCGGAGGGTGTAAATATTGACTTGGGTTGAATCATGTGGCCCGTAAGATATCAAATCGAATCTTATTTAGAGATCTACATGTGCCATCAAGTTTTTTTTCACCGTCCAATTTCAGACAAAAAAAAAACACTATTTTAAACACTTTCGAAAGCCTGGAAGTTATTTTCTACGCAATTTTGGGTTTTTCATAATTTTCCATCTTTGTTAATTTTAGGATTTTCTGAACAATATAAATTCATTTTTATTTGGTTATTTGATTTACAATCTTACATGCCAAATTTTGTAATCATTTTTTATATATAACTCTTTTGTGAGAATCTAAGAATTACCCGAGAACGATCTCGGTGTCTCTGGGTCCCTAAAATAAAAGAAGCATCACAAAGATATTTTATTTCAAAATTCTTAGAAAGAAATCTCTTGAAAAGCAATATATCATCAACATACAAAACTAGGAATATTAACTTACTCCCATTGAACTTGGGATACACACAATCATCAACAATATTTACCTCAAAACCAAATGAGATGATTATATGATGAAATTTGTGGTACCATTGACGGGAAGCTTGTTTGAGCCATAAATAGATTTCTTTAATTTACAAACCATATTCTTTGAATTTATGATCACAAAGTTTTTTGGTTGCACCATGTGAAATATTTCATTAATGTCTTCATTAAGAAATGCAATTTTCACATCCATCTGATGCAGATCAAGATCAAACAGTGCAACAAGCACCATAATTATTCCAAAAAGGTCTTTTGTTGAAACCAGAGAGAAAGTCTCTTTAAAGTCCATGCCTTTCTTTTGAGTAAAGCATTTAGCTACAAGACGAGCCTTATATTTTTCCACATTACCTTTTGAATCTCTTTTGGTTTTAAATATTCATTTACAATTAATGAAATAATTCACATAGACTTATACTCTTGATTCATAGCCTCAACCCACTTTTAAAAATTAATATCTTACATGGTTTGGTGGAAGTTAATTTGATCATCTTCCACCAATTCATTATTTTCCTCATTTTCTTGGAGAAATACTATATAATAATCTAAAATAGCACTTCTCCTTTCTCTCATGGATCTCCTTAGTGGCATTGCCTTCTTGAGGTTGTTGACTTTGTTCTTTTGGAACATTAACCTTATCTTGAATGGGGAGCTGTTCAAAATTGTATTTTTCTAGTTCTATACCACTTCTTGATCAATGACAGAAATGAAAACCTGCACATTATTAGAAGTAGTGACTGTAGTAGGAATTGAAGTTGATTCCTCCTCAAAGATAATGTCCCTTACTTTATTTCTCCTCCCAAACTCAACATCCTTAAAAAATGTTACAGTTCCTGTCTAAAAAATATTCCTTAGCGTGGGATCGAAGAACTTGTAGCCCTTTGATCACTTAGAATAATCGATAAAGTAGATGCTCACTTTTTTGGAGTCTAATTTCTTTTCATTTGGTCTATAAAGCCTTGCCTCAGCTAGACATACCCAAATGTGAAAATGCTTCAGACTAGGCTTTATGCCTGTCCAAAGCTCATAGGATGTTTTGGCAGCTTCTTCAGTTGGTACTCTTTTAAGGATATAAGTTGTGTCTTTAATGCCACTTCTCAAAGTGATTCTGGTAAGTTAGAATCACTAATCATACTCATCACCATGTCTTTAAGGGTTATGTTTCGTCTCTCAACAACACCATTCATGTAAGGTGAACCTGGCATGGTGTTGCTGAGGATACTGTTATATAGCCTTAATGGGCTGCCTTCTGAGTATAATACTCTCAAAACAACAATAAGAGCTAGAGTAGAGACAATAAATTTGGAGGAACTACACGTATTACTCAAGTCTGAAGAAACATACATTATTTCTTAGAATAAGCAGCATTGGAGTCTTTTTCAGTCTAGTGCGTGTTGGAGAAAATGGTAGTTTGACAACGTTGAACTCATCTAATTGGACTGAGTGCAATCACATTATACATCTTATGAGAAGTAACATGTGATGATGCGTTATCAAAACCATTAGGTACTGAATGAGAAATTTGTCTCAAAACTTACCTTCTTGAATAGATAAGAAATTTGAACAAGAGGTTATCTCACCACCGCTAGTCGGCTCAGCATGGTACGACGAGGTTGATCTTGGAGTCTTGACAAATTTCTTATAATTTTTGGAAAGACATGATATTTGACTTATACCTCTTCAACTATCGCATCTCTTCATAATATTGCCAAAAGCAACCAAAGGTTGGTTCGAATAGCCATGAATCAACCTATATATAGTGGTGACTTGTTACAAAAACATACATAACATATTCTTCCTACATATTGTTATTCTTGCATTTGGGTTTGTTGTGTGCGATAACAGGATAAAGTTATGTTCGTCATTCCTTATCGATTGGAGTGCTACTTCTGTAGGAATGAAAGATTCGTCCTATCATGGGAGACGATTACTCAACACCTTGAGTATCCAGTGAGGGGGTAAATTCATTTTAAAGAAACAGGTTTCGCACTAGGTTCATATCATTATTATATTTGACTAACTACAAAATCTGTGAGTTTTTATTTCTCTTTATGCATGCACGTGATAACAATCTTAAGACGATTTTTACAATAAATATGCATACAATATCAATCGGCTACTTCACTTAGCCTTTCTCTAGTAGTTCTTCCCCTCCTTCCTCACTACTGTTCGCTTGACTTGAGTTGGGAAGAGTCATATTCATATTCCTATTAAAAACTCCCCGTAATGCTTGTATTCCCTTACTGAACGGTTCCCCTACTCGCTTGCTAATGGACTATAGCCAGAATGAAGGCGCGGATTATATACCAAGTCTTTCCTATTCTCCTAGTCTCGCAGTTGTCAGCTCCTTAGCTTTGGTTTTTTCTCCTTTACTCTTTAAGGACACTTTTTCAAAAACCCTTTCACCGCTGGTTTGACCAAATTCCATACTGGAGCACCAATTCACTGATCTTGAAAGCGCCTTTTGTCAAACAGTTGGCATGTACCTAAAGGACACCTCTTTCCACACCCACGGCTGGCAGAATCAAGGCTCTGCATGTTTGTCACATCTCTTTTTTTTTTGGAACAGCCCCTTTGTGTCTCCCAACCAATTCAAGACAGCAATCCTGTAATTTTAGGGAATTCATAATTTAAATATGCAATTGCATCTGTACGTGAGTATTCAGAATTTAATTTAGAGATTTGAAATTGTTTATAATTGTGCTTTGCATGTGAATTGTATTATATGTGTTGGTTTGATTTTTCCACTACAGTATATTCTCTCTTCGTAATCTTGCACCTTCGTAGATTTTCAGATCAATTTATTTGTTTTCCATTGTTTATCTTATTCTCTTTACTGCTTGAATTAATTATATATTATAATATTTGGGGAAAATTTCATTTTTTTTTTGTTTTTCTGTATTAAGTGGTTTACACAATTTGTTGTTTTGTTTTTACACAGCAAAATGTACTGCACTAAGTTCTATTTTAGTTGGTTGGATTTGCGACTTTAGTTTTATGTTCGCACCGTTTCACATAATTTCGTATATTTATATTGTTTCGATTATTCTGTTGGATCTGTTTGGCTTGATTAGTTATATTTGCACTATTATATTTCTTAAGTGTTTTGAATATTCAATCATACGGCATATTGCATTTTATAAATTTGGCACTGTTTTCTCAGTATGTTGTTTGCAAGCGTAAGATAATTAAGTTTTGAGTTTTCTGATTTACATGGTTTCATAGACTATTCTAAAAATATTTTATTGTGTTTTCGTAATAGAAATGGCTACATCTGGCAATCATATCTCTATCCTTACTATTGGTGTAAGCCTTGGGGAAAAACCAGAAAATTTCTGTGGTGTAAATTTTGAACGATGGCAGCAGAAAATGTTGTTTTATCTCACCACTTTGAATTTGACTAAATTTCTCACCGAAGAGGCTCATGTACTTAAAAAATGAGAAACTAACAAAGAGAAAGTTGCTGTTGTGGATGCTTTGAAGCATTCAGATTTTCTCTGTGAAAATTATATATATTGTGTAATATCTACAGTGCGGTAAAATTGGCAAAAAAAACTTTGAGAGTCTTTAGACAAGAGCTATAAAACTGAAGATGCTAGTGTAAAGAAATAAATTGTCGGTCGATTTTTAGAATACAACATGATCGATTCAAATACTGTAATTAACCAAGTTTAAGAGCTTCAAGTCATTTTGTGTGAGATACATGCTGATAATATGTCTCTTAGCCAATCCTTTCAAGTAGGAGCAGTAATTGAAAAATTACCACCATCTTGGAAAAATTTCAAAAATTATCTCAAGCACAAACGTATAGAAATGAAACTTGAAGAGCTAATAGTCTGTTTGAGGACTGAAGAAGACAATCGAGAGTCTGAAAATAAAAGTGGGAGACCTCATGGTATCAAAAGTCAATATAGTGGAGGATGGACAAAGACCAAACAAAAAGAGAAAGATTTTGAATGTTGGTCCAAGTCAAGGACACGACAATGGAAAGAAGTTCAAAGCAAGTGCTACAACTATAGAAGACAAGGACATCACTCAAAGGAATCTCGAAAGCCTAAGAACGTCAAGAAAAAGAATGCTCAAGCCAACGTCACTGAAATTGACAATATTTTGAATGGCGTATCCGACATTAACCTTTCTGCTATGGTTTCTGAATGTAAGCTTGTTGCAAATACTAAGGAATGGTAGGTAGACACTGGAGTTACTCGTCATATTTGTGCTAACAAGGAAATGTTCTGGAGCTACTTGTCATATTTATGCTAACAAGAAAATGTTTTCTACTTACACACAAGCAAAAAGTGGACAAAAAATGTATATGAGAAACTCTTCAAGCTCAAAGATTGAAGCACAAGAAAAGGTGGTGCTTAAAATGACATCTGGCAAAGAAGTCACTCTCAATAACGTTCTTCATATGCCAAATATTCAAAAAAAACTTAGTGTCTAGATCTCTTTTGAGCGAAAATGGTTTTAAGTTAGTCTTTGTATCTGATAAATTTGTCCTCAGTAAGAATGATATGTATGTGGGGAAGGGATATTTGTGTGATGGGCTTTTTAAATTAAATGTAATAGTTGTTGTATTGCAACTTATTAATAATAATAATATTTTTTCTTCTACTTATATGGTTGGGTCCTCTAACTTATGACATGCTAGACTAGGCCATGTAAATTATAAAATGTTAAATAGGTTAATCAATTTAGACTTAGTACCTAAGTTTGAAATTGATAATAATCATAAATGTGTGTGGAATCAAAGGTGACAAGAATACATTTTTAATCAATAGAAAGAACTATCGAACCTCTAGAATTAATTCATAGTGAAGTTTGTGATTTGAAATATATACAGACTAGAGGTGGTAAAAAGTACTTAATTGCTTTTATAGATGATTGCACTCGATATTGTTATATCTATTTGCTAAGAAGCAAAGACGAGGCAATTGAAATGTTTAAACACTATAAAACTGAAGTTGAAAATCGGCTTAGCAAAAAGATTAAGGTGTTAAGAAGCAATAGAGGTGGTGAATATGATTCACCTTTTGAGCACTTTCACTCAGAACATAGAATCATTCATTAGACTACTACCTCTTACTCACCTTGGTCTAATGGTTTTGTTGAGCGTAAAAATTAAACTTTGAAAGAAATGATAAATGCAATGTTAGTCGGTTCAGGATTACCCTAAAGTTTGTGGGGGAAGCATTGCTTTTTGCAAATTACATTCTCAACAAAATTCTGCATAAGAAGACCCATATAATTCCATATGAAGTATGGAAAGGTCGACCTCCTACTTTTAAATATTTTAAAGTGTGGGGGTTCTTAACTAAGGTCGCCATTCCTAAACCTAAACATGTTAAGATATGACCTAAAACTCTTGACAGTGTGTTCATTAGTTACACAGATAACAGTAGTGCATATATGTTTCTTGTTCATAAGCCTAAGATTCCAAATGTGGATGTTAACACAATAATAAAATCGAGGAATGCCTCATTCTTTGAGAATATATTTTCATATAACATGTCAAGTGAATCAAGTTCACTAAAGAGATCTCACCATACTATGTCTAGTGACAATCAGGTTCCATAAACAAGGAAGAGCCTAGACGTAGTTAAAGGATAAAGATAAACAAGTCATTTGGGCCTGATTTTCTGACTTATTTGTTAGAAAATGAACCTAAAAGTTTTAAAGAGGCAATGGCATCTCTTGAAGCTTCATATTAGAAAGAAGCTGTCAATAGTGAAATTGAATCCATCATGCAAAATCACACCTGGGAACTGGTTGAACTTCAACCAGGAAATAAACTATTAGGGTGTAAGTGGATTTAAAAAAAAAATGAAGGCAGATGGATCAATCGATAATTACAAAGCAAGACTTGTTGCTAAAGGCTACAAGCAACGAGAAAGCTTGGATTATTTTTACACTTATTCACTAGTTATGAGAATTACATCCATTTGTATGTTAATTGTCATTACATCATTAAATGGTCTAGAAATACATCAAATGGATGTTAAGACTACTTTCTTAACTGGTGAATTAGATGAAGAAGTATACATGGAACAATCATAAGGATTCATTGTTCCTGGACAAGAGAGAAAAGTCCGTAGACTAATTAAGTCTCTCTATGGATTGAAACAAGCACCAAAATAATGGCACGATAAATTTGACAAAGTTAATGTAATTGCATGCAGGTCATCCAACCAGATTTAAATGACCCAGATCAGGTATGAAAAATGCAAAATTTATTTTTTGTTTCAAAGTTACACTTTTCAGTTGGATCAGATCAAATTTATTCAAATCTGGTAGATTTGCCAACGTTAGAGAAACCATTTTTGACACTATTACACCACTCATGTACACATGCATGACACATGATCCACACCCAACTGCCTATACATGTGTACAAGCTAAGCACATGCCACGATCCAAGCATATATGTCATATAACCCACACCATGCTATGTATTCAGTTAAGTAGTTAAGGATATAGACTAGCCATCCGTCCAAGTAGCATGGACTTGTAACCAAGTTATCCATGAAAGCTTTTTGAAATCTTAAGTAGTCTATCACTTTTCGTTGCAATTCTCATATGCAGTTCACTAAAAAATTAAAAGAATGTATTAAACTTAGAAAATATTTATTGTGTGTTCAAGAAAAATAAGAATATTTTGCAGTCTAGTATGTGTACAAATACTTAAAAGTTCAAATTAAATTTGTTCATCAATGTTAGTATGAAAACTAACAATACACATGAAATTTAAGGTGCTTAAATAAAATAGAGTAACAATATTCTCCAAAGTAACATATCTTCAACTTACATACAATTTAGTTATTTTCATACATGGAGTATAGTCATTCTACCATTTGGGGGAATGTCTCCCTATCATAAAAAATGGTATATTTATGTAAAAAATGGTATATTTATGAAAAACCTTCATCGTCATAAAAATTGAATGCCCGAATATTAAAAAAATGCTGGTCAATTTGTATGACACATAAATTTAGAACATCATCCTTTTTATAAGGATTGTCAAAAAACCTATTTTGTAATAGTGACGAGAGAAGTTTGAGTTTGCAAGACAAAATAAAAATACGACATAATGGGTTAGACTGCGGTACAACCCTCAGTATTGTCGAGGGCTATATTTTAGTCTATTGGTACATGAAATTTGTACATATATACATGTTTTACATACAATGTGTATCTTTGACTTCAATTGCAAAATATTTTGATCCTGAGATTTATGAAAGTCTTCTTTCAATAGAATTACATACCTCCATCGAGGTCTTGCATCCCACAAAATAGGAGAGTGCCATTGGACAGAAAATGCATTGATAAGAGAAATCAAGACTTGATATTGTGTTAGTTGTTTCCCATTATTCATACTTGGGATTAACAGTTGTTATCCTTTATCATTCCTTACTAATGTTTCTAGACACTTCAAGGTTCCATCTACATCCAAAGAAGGAATGAGACTTGAGGACGTAAGTAATATGATATTTTGAGAGTATAAAGTTGGTAGAATATAATCTTATGAAGTTTTGATTGCATGGATATTTCAGCACTTGATAGTAGGTGAACGACATTGCCTTCATCTTATGTTCCTAGTTTTTTCTCAAAATAGCATCGTAAGGAGTTGACGTGTCCAGCGCCACGAACTCGGTGAGGTAATTGAATGGTTCTGCACTAACTAGAAGGTTGATCAACACTTCTGAGTAGCTCACAGTCCTGTTGAAACCTACTAGCGGCTGCGGGGGGCCTTGTAATTGTCATTCCACCATAGACATATTTTCAAGCGTTGACCGATGAAGAATATTAATGGCATTCCCATCATCAATTAGCACCCTTCTCAGTAGACAATTTCCTACCTGTATTTAGATGAGAAGGGCGTCGTTATAGCGCCCATCATACTCCAAGTCCATGTCATAAAAAATGAGCAGGGGATTCCCGCTTTCTTTGGCGGTACTTCCCTGTTTCCAGCTTCCTTCCAATAGTGGTCTTTTGATTTACACTTTCCTTTCCATCCTGGTTGTCCCCTCATGTTCAGTTAATGCGATGATGGTGTCGACTATTCGGAGTGGCTGCTTCTCGTTCATTCCCCGTTATCCTTTTTTTCTCCATCATAGACCTCCCTTTAAACTTCCTACTTCAGTTCTTATCTCTTCATAAATTGATTAAGGTATCGTTCTCTTACCAATTTCTCCACATAATCTTTTAGTTGGAAGCAATCTTTTGTGAAATGTCTGTTGCTCCTATGGAATGAGCAATATTTATCTTTTCCGTGTGGTTTGGCTCCATTGTAAGCGGGGCCAGCCTTTTCAACCAAAGTTTGTCTTTATCATCTCAAAGACTTGGTTTATTGAGACAGTCAACGGGGTGTATACTTTCTCTCTAGGATGGATGCCATCCGCGTATCTCCTTTGAGTAATAGTTCTGCTCCGCTTGTTGTCTCCCTACTCACTTTCTTTTTCTGTTCTCTGATTCTGCTTTCTGCCTGCACTTGAGCTCTTTCTTCTTTCTTTGGCTCATTAATCCGCCGTCCCCCCTGTTTTAATAAAATTTTCTTTTCTTCTTCCAATGTGATGTATGCTTGCGTTCTTTGGAAAATCTCTACTAGGGTAAAAGGTTTTTATCTTTGATAAATCTTCAAAGAAGGCTGATTTCGGATCTAGCCCCCGCCTAAAAGCCAGTCATGCTACTTTGTCATCATAGCTTTCCACCTTGACCATCTCCTCTTTGAATCTATGAGTGTATTCTCGAAGTGTTTATTTTTTCTTCTGGGTAGATATTGTCAGAAGGTAGTCTGAGTCCTCCATTACTACTCGGTAAGTAGAGTACTATACTAAGAAGACAATGGACATGACCGTAAAGTTAGTAATAGATTGAGTAGGGAGGGAATAATACCATATAAGTGCAGTCCCGTCTAGACTTATAGGGAATATCCTGCACATTAAAGCGCCTTCATGTTGGTATAATGCCATGACTTGCTTGAACAGTCTGAGATAATCTACAATGTCAGATTTTCCTTCATAACATTTGAATTTAGGTGCCACGAACTTCCTCAGAATTGGGGCGACTAAGATTTTCAGTCTTAATGGAGTTCTAATGAGTGATTCCAGGTCGGTTTTTCCCGTGTTTCCCAGATTCTTTTGTTCCATCACCTACTCCATGGTAGCTTCCGTCATGAATTTTGGTTGGCTGCCTCCTCCTTTCCGTGTTCCTTGGACTGAACTTCCCCGTCTTTATTCTGCACGTTCATATTGTTCTCATTGTCTTCTTCCCGTCTAGCTTCGTGTCCGCCCCTTCTTAGTGGTTCTCCCTTTCCTCACGGTTATTGTGCTGACTGACTTCTGCATGTGTCTGTGCAAGGTCCCGTTACAATGCAGCAATCTGATCCTGCATCGTTTACCTCGTGTTGTGCAGCGTTTCATCATTTCATTGTTCTATCTCTTGCATTCGGCTCAGGATAGCCCGAAGCATCTCAACTAGGGGAGCAGGGTGATTGGCTTGTTCCTCCTCATTAACGTCTCCTTTGTTAAGGGCGGTGTTCGACCTGGTTCGAGGCATGGTTTGGTTTTCTGGAGAGTATCTTTGAGGTTTCTTCTTACTCTCAATGAAAGCACCAAAACGTAAAATGATTTTTTTTTGTTAATCAAGGATCAAATGGAAAAATATTGATAACAATTGATTTATATAAGTATTAATGAGATAGATAGAGTTTAAGAAAATGAGGATGCAAGGAGTAAATGCTCTGAGTTGTATTTGTTTTTGTTGTATTTAGTGTGTATTTCCTTTAATACACTGGCCTTATATAGGCTTCCTAAATTACTTGAGTTGATTAAAATAATAGTAAAAATAGAGAGGAATGATTATCTCCCCTATGGTCTCAGAGGCACTCATTATGCCTAGGGATTACACCCGCTCGTGGGGATCACTCTATTAGGTATGGGCCCCTTTCCCTTCTTCATTTCTCATATGTCTCTTTCACCCGCCAATCAGTCACAGTCACTTGATGATTTTTTGTGATAGCCACTTGGTAGTAGCCACTTGGTGGCCTGCCATCCTATCTCGTCCGAGTCATTCAACTACTCAATTAATCACTCTCATTTGATCGTCATTCCGGATCCCTTTTACATGTTCTCGCTCTTCTTCTGATCATTCCTTCCTTGTTTTCGCACACTTTAGCGAGTGCCTTTCCCATTCGGGGTAATTCTATGAGTCTCAGGTTCCTTTTCTTGTTTCAGAGGTGCGAGTCTTGTCAGTCTTTACCCGTTCTCGAAGGTGTGGGTCCTCCGTCAACGTTTTCCCGTTGACCAGTCTACTTTTCCCATTCTGCGCTCCTTTCCGTTCTCGTATTCTTTACCGCTTTCCAAGGGTGCGCGGTCATTCTTTATTCATTTTATGGGTATCTCATGACTTCGGTCCCGTTCCCATTTTCCCATTACTTTTCGTCGGTTCTTTGATCAGCTATCTTTGTCCACATGGTAATGAGTATTTTTTACCTGTTCAGTTACATAATTAAACATTTACGTAATTAAACACTTCTTATAAATGTTACGTAAATTCTAAAATGTGAATTGTTTGAATCTCTGACTCTTTTAATCTTGAACTAATTTTTTTCATATATTAATATGATAATATCTAACTTAAATGTTAATTTCATTAAATATGAATGGTTTAGATGAAATAAAAATACATGACAACTTTAAGGGTTTAGTTGAATTAGATGTAGGCTCACTTCTATGTCTTTGAGTTTGAATATTCTTGGTTCAAAATAATTCTTTAGGGTCATGCCATTGTGTTAAAGCCACCAATATACACTGACACATTTAAGGAAATTCTAATTATACATGGTACGAGTTTTATAGGCCTAGTAGCATGCGTAAGCCACCGACACGCATTGTTAAAAAAATAACATCACTCTCTTCGACTTGGTTGTTTTCTTCTCACCCTATTTTTGGGGAAGAGACTTGGATCCCATAGGTTGCTGAATTTTCCACACCATTTTTGCTATATATACCATAACATAACACCGGCGGGTTTTTCAATCACACCCCACAGTTTTATTTTCCAATATTCCCATCCCAAAAAAACATGATTAAGATCTCGTTAGTCATAGTTTCTCTCATGGCTTTAACCATTCTCAATTTGTCCCATGCCCAAGACTCACCTCAAGACTATGTGAATCCACACAACGCAGCTAGAGCACAAGCGGGTGTTGAAACCATAACATGGGACAACAATCTAGCCAATAACGCTCAGAATTATGTCGATTCACAAGAGTCTGACAGCCAACTCCCTCACTTTCGTGGACCATACGACGAGAACCTTGCGTGGAGCTCCATTGGCCTTTCTGGCACTGATGCGGTGAACATGTGGGTAGGAGAGAAACAAAATTACGATTACAACTCTAATTCGTGTGTTGGTGGAGTGTGGACACTATACTCAGGTTGTATGGCGAAACTCCTGTCCAAGTAGGGTGTGGTAAAGTTATTTCAAGAATATTCTCAATCTGTCCCACGCCCAAGACTCATCTCAAGACTATGTGAACTCCCACAACAAAGCTAGAGCACAAGTGGGTGTTGGACCCATAACATGGGACAAGACTCTAGCCAATTATGCTCAAAACTATGTCAATTCACGCATGGATGACTGTCAACTTGTGCACTCCGGTGGACCGTATGGCGAGAACCTTGCCTGGAGCTATAGTGACCTTTCTGGCACCAATGCGGTGAGCCTGTGGGTAGGTGAGAAACCAAATTATGATTATAACACGAATTCATGTATTGGTGGAGGGTGCGGGCATTATACTCAGATGGTTTGGCGAAACTCTGTCCGATTAGAATGTGCTACAGTTAAATGTAATAATGGAGGTGCATTTATCGGATGTAACTATGATCCTCTTGGTAATTATGTTGGAGAGAGATCTTATTAAGACTAGTTTTGCACGTGTTAAAGTAATTTATAATACATGTAGCATTTGAATTTTTTATTGAAACTGTAGAATTTAAAATTAATATTAAAATTTGAAGTAAATATTATTTTTGAAATTACTTGTAAATCTAAATTAAAAGTAACAATAGTAATACTAATAAACAATTCACTTGTTTATCATAGTGTTGAAATTGTACAATATATCATTATTATTTGAATAATATACAAAATGATTATTCGTCAATTTTTCAGATTTTATTATATTAAAAGATAATTTATCTTATTCGAAAATAATTCTCCCAACTTATTTATATGAATTTTCATATTTCAATAACATAAATATTACATAATATTTAATTTTACAAATATCTAATGAATATTTTTATGTTGACTTAAAAATAATATCAAAATTCATTGAAATTCATCTTTATATATATTTGCGCTTTCTAATTGTAAAATATTATATATAAACAAACTATTATTTAAATAAAAAATTTTAATTTCATTATACTCATTAGATTAAATGACAAAGTGAAATCCCTAAATTGTACTATATTTTAAGAAAACTTAAAGGGTAAAAAAGAGAATCAAAAGTTTATTTCCTTTAGGCCCGTTTTATAATACTAGTAGATAGTCACGCACTGCATGTGTTAAACCCTTTTTTAGATTATATATTTAAAAAATTATTATCAACTAAATAAGTTATCGTGATTAAAAATCAGAGTGTCTCAATAAATATAAATAAGGCTTAAAAACATGTAAAAGCATATAAAATTTTGTTCATTCTACTATTTAATTAAATGTATTAAGATGAAAAACAACTTATAGAGTATATCTTTCGTGATTTTTATTGTTCCCGAGATTTTGATTTAAATATTTTACAATATCTAGCATGAATGTCTAACATGATTATTGGCGATTAACTGGACTCTAGGGCATAATATTAATTAAATGTAATTTACAAACTCTATGAGCATTACCATATATTATGATATATATTTTATTTGGTTATACCTTATAGAATCCAAATATATTGCTTTATACATATATGATTATATATATATATATATATATATATATAATTTTAAATTAATATATGAATTTGATGTATGCATCTAATAAAATAAGTAATGTCACTAACTATTTAATTTTGACATAAAGAAGTTAGTAAACGTTTCAATTTAATGTCTTGATCAATATTATGGTCGTAAAATTAGAATTAAATTAAAATTAGTTGGACAAAAAAGTCTAAAAATATTTATCCCCATTAATCCTCATTGATATATAGGACTAATGATATTGTCTAAAAATTTAAAAGTTTTATTAATCATTTAATTTAAAATGATTAATATTTAATGTTAATATTTATGAAGGAGATTAAGGAATTTCAGGAAATAATGAGGGCAATTGATGTCTAAAAATATTTCTCCACTCTTAGCCACATTTCTATATTCTATAGATGGTCAATTATGAATAATTAATATAATAATGTAGTATTGTCCCTAAGCCTGTATACGCTTAAGATGTAATTAATAAGTATAAGGACATGTATTGAGGAGAAATTGTGGCGATAAAGAAAAAATTCACTGCTTATGTTAAGTGATTTTTTACTTTTTTGTTTCGGCGCATATAAATCATTAGAACTCATATTATGTCTTCTAATTGGACTGTCCTATAGCTTGTCCTATTGGAGAAAATAATATCTATAAATTAGTTTTCTAAATTTTTCCAATACTTTGCATATTTAAATATATAAAGTATAAATGAAAACTTTGTCATTTTAAAACGAGAAAAACTTTCTAACATTATTTGTAATTTGCTTAAATGATACATATATTTCTCTAATTTACCAATAACACCGCTTCATGTTAGGTTTTATTAACAAGAAAACTCAGAATAGATGAATTTTAAACTAATATCTTTTAAATAATATGTAAACAATAAAATTACCCCTCGTTTTATTCTCAATTCTGAAATGCTAAAATCAATTATTTTTAATGTTCAAACTAGAATTCATCTAAATGCAAAAAAAAAAATAAAAAACTCACAGTCGCCTTATATTTCAGGAAAGAAAAATGGTTGGGTAGGACTGTTTATTGGGAGAATATTCTATGTTCACATCTAAACTAACAAATATTTAATAGAATAAACTTATTTGTTATTTTTTAAATTAAAATGTGTCAATATCACATTTAAACAAACTATAAGAGTTGTTAGCAGTTTTTTTTGTAAATATGATAATATTTCTAACTCTTTTTAGATGTGAACATAGAAAATAAATAATTTTGAGTGCATATTTTTTAGTTATGAAATTTAAATTATTTATATTTCATAAACTAAATTAAAATTAGAATATAAAATTTTCTTAAATTATAAAAGTAAATAAAGTAAAAATAAAAATAACTATGTTTCACGTATATAAAAAAGTTAGATATTACAAGTGTAAAAAGAGTTAGAAATATTATGTGCCCGTGATCTCAGTCGGACCAGCTTGGACTATATGGAACTGATCCGGGCTGATCTAGTGGGCTGACACACGGTCCTTTCCAAGCTTCGAACCAGACCCGCATAAGGTGGCACAGACCAGATCGGACCTTTTGGTAAATGCCAAAAAAAAACAGAGGATTCTTGCAAAAGAATGAGTATGTTATAGAAATAATATGTAAAAATAGCTCCTGAAAAATAATAATTATAAATACAAGCTACTACCTAATACTATATACTGAATTTCAAACATATTCTTGTTATTACTAAAAGAAATAAACGTAATGTAAAGCTTTAAAATGGTGCTTATAAAAAATTCAATGGCCAATTTTGCTTCAAACGAATTTTGTTCTGTCCATCTCAACTTAAGCTAGTACGAAGTTGTCTAATGTTACTCTTATTTGCCATTACAATTTATTTAGATTATCAATGCTTAATCACACATCATAGAAAAATGTATGTACCAAAAAATCGTTAAGCCGCTCGTTTTTATATGCTCCTTCACAACCCTGTTAGCAGGAAGCATTAGTTCAGGTCATCCACCCCACATTATATTAGCGCATTCACATCATTCGCTACAAAACTGTAACGCCCTAATTTTTGAAAGTTAAACATATATGTAATTTCACAATTTCGAAATCTTCAATTCGATACCAATCCTAATCTTGAAAAAAAATCTCAAATTGAAAATCTTAATTCACCCATGATAGAAAAACCTTGATCTTAAACAGCGGAAGCATTAAACTTATCCATGATCGAAATCTTAATCATTAAATAGCGGAAGCGATAAAATGTCTTAAATGCATAATCAATAAAAACCTCGATCTTAAACAGCAGAAGCATTAAACTTATCCATGATCGAAATCTTAATCATTAAATAGCGGAAGCGATAAAATGTCTTAAATGCATAATCAATAAAAACCTCGATAAAATTGAATTACACTCTGAAATAAAGTCAAAACTTGAAATTCATAATTCATGAGGTTTTCACATATCATAAATTCGTTAATCCAACTGGTTATGACAGTCTCACACTCTTACTGCTCGCCATCACCACCTGTATCATAACCAACTATGGGGAAATGAGTATTTTAAAATACTCAGTAAGCAAACTCACATAATAACATGCATCCATCTGTCATAAATGCTTCATAATGCAACATAACTGAACTTGACATATATTATAAATGAATTAATATAACATACTTGATCATGACTTGACTCAACATAACACGTAATATAGCACATGACTCACACAGAATCATATAACAATCTGAATCATATCTTGTCTTAGCATATTCCTTAGATAACAACCTAGTAGCATTGCTCACATTTGAATTGAAACGTAACATGACGAATTGAGTGATATAGTAATTGTTGTCACTTAAGGTTACTCAAACTCCCAAAACACTGAGTTATCATTTAATGTTACCAAAACCCCAAGAACACTGTATCAATACTTAAGGTTATCAAAATCCCAAGAACATTGAATTATTTACTTAAGGCTACCGAAACCCCATGCACACTGAATCATTACTTAAGGTTACAAAACCCCAAAAACACTGAATTGTCACTTTAGGTTACCGGAACCCCATGCACACTGAATCATTACTTAAGGTCACCAAAACCTCAAGAGCATTGAATTTTATACCTAAGGTTACCGAAACCCCATACACACTGAATCATTACTTAAGGTTTCTAAAACCTCAAGAACACATAATTATTACTTTAAGTTACTGAAACCTTAAGAATACTGAATTATCAATTATATATTTTAAATCATGGCTCGTAATATCCTATTCATGATTATGATTAAACCTTAAACGTAAACATGATCATATGATTCACAAGTAAACATATAATGCACACTGATACATGTAACAGAATCAAACATGATAACATACTAACATAAAATCAGCCATACCCAAATATTTATCTTATGATAATCAAATAGTAACTGAACAGTAAACAATTACCAAAGTGTTAACGGAATACAAACATTTTCGAAAATAGTTTAACAGATAATAAATAGAAATATATGATGCAATTATAACATCAGAATGACATCATTATATAAGTCCACTATTACAAAACATATACATGAACATAACATGCTTACACACAATTAAAACAAGTTGTCGCAAAAAGATGAATATGCAAGATTTATTGTGACGATTAACCGTCGTCATATTGCTACGGTGCGTTTGATGAGAGAAAAACATTACCCGGCAGCCTTCAAAATTTATCATAACTTCCACAAAGTTGATTCTGTAGCAAGTGACAATCTTTTCTATAAAATGGTTATTCATGTACACAATGGTTATGTTCTTCGGCGGTATCAGAAAGAGATGAGGTTTAGTACATCTTTTTCTTTTTGACAGTTTGAGCTCATTTTCAGTTTCAAACTCAGATTTTTCGCTCTTTGTGATTTCATGTTATGAATTATCAACGTCTGTAAATGTTTTCCATGTTTCAGGAACAAGCCAGGGTTATGGCCACTATACCGAGGTAAGGATTTTACTTTTCTGTGAATGGAGATTCTTCTTTTCGTTGCCAAAGCTTTAGTTCAGTTTTGAATTTGCTTCCCGAAGATATTCTGCTTGGATCTCTTGATAATAATCGAGACATATGTTCTGCATCATTTAATGTGGTGTGCTCAGCATTAGGAATGCAGAAATGATACTTAGTATATCTAACTTCCAAGAGAGACTATATAATTGAGCAATAAATAGAAAGCACAATGGTAAATGCAAGTGTGATATTGTTTATAGCCCTTTGAACTCTAGACTTACTGCTGTTTTGTTTCCAACTCAATTGACTACATTCAAATGGTTCCCTTTTTTTCCTTTTGTGAAACTTCTCTAGCGTTGTCTTTCTCGATTATCATTTAATCTTTCTTTTTTTAATCCGTATTATACATACTGGACTGCAGTATTGCAGTTGAGTGCCTCTTTTCCTCGATATTTAGCATTGAAATGATATTTTGCAGTTACAAAAAAAGGAGTCTGGAAAAGATAATCAAAGTGATTAATTTAGTTGAATATTTTCTAATTTTATTGGAAAAAAAAAACGTACTCATACATAAAACTCTAAAAAATAAGAGTACATTCGTTGTATTTCTTCTCATCAAATTTTCTGGTTTCTTGACAGTGTATCAAACACCCAACTGCTTTTTGTTTTATCTGATTTTCTCAACAGGACAACTAACAATGATTTTTTTTTTATCAAAAAGTTACAGCAATACCAAACTGATCCCCAGTAACTCAAAACATCACCCCAAAACTTTCCTTTAATAACAAATGTTAACCATTTTACAACGAACAACTTTATTCCGTTTAGAAAAACAATGTTAGTCCTATTTTTTGTCACTCCCCCTTTTTCTGGCAGTACAAATCATTATATTGAGACTGCTCGAACTCCATCATTGTCACTCATAACTTAAAGGAGCAGCTCCGGCAATGAAAATTTAGTTTGATGCTTCTCGAGCTATATGCATCAAATTTCTTGCTAGCTTCTAGTTTATCATTGGGTTTTAGGATATGGTTCTAGCGCGCAAAGTGGTCTTGGATTTTCAGTATTAGACAATCTTTTTATTCTCTTGTTAATCTGGGAATGTTTTTTATATCCATGGTGTACAGTGAATGGCCTGCTACTAAGTACAATGCATAGAGAGATATGCCCTAGCATGCCAAAGCTTCTTTATCAAAGGATATGCTAGCTTATGCTTCTGCCATTATTTTGTGCTACATGGAGAATATGTCGTTGACACATCTTCTGTGCCTAGCGTTTTTGTTGACATCAATTTATTCAAGGCAAACAAGAAAATAGCAGATAAAATCGTTAAAAACAAGAACATTTTGGTTGAAAATGGAAGCAATGACATTTCAGATGAACTCGCTGATGAAGATGCAAATTTGATGATCAAATTGAAATTTCTTACATATAAGGTATGTCTGCATAAAGTGCTATATCTAAAAGTTGTCTTCTGAAAAAAGGTTGATTTTAACGAATTATAGTTGGTTTAGAACCTGTCCCTTTACATATAGATGAGGTTGTAAGTATAGATTTTTTGAGTTGGAAGGAGTCTCCATATAAGCAGCTTACATTTGCTCGCTCTGAGGTTTTAGTGAACCGAAGCCAACATTTCAGTCTCAATCAGATGCAGACAATTGGAATGTCTCAGGCTATTTTTTTTGTGATAACAAGCCTGAATACCCTAGTATACGTAGATTTTCACAATTATGTGACCATCTTCCTGATTAAGAAGCCGTGTTTGCCAAAAAGTTGCAGTTTCGAAGTCGCGTTGTACCTGAAAACTAAAAATTCACTTGTAAACTAAAAACTCACTTGAAATATTTAACTTTTGTATTCCTCTAATTTGTGTTTTCCAATGAACTCAACAAGGCCTTTATATAGACTCTACTCTTGCCAAAAAAACTGAAAAATAATTAAATCTATCACCCTTTGGCCTTTCATCTACAAACCTTTCATCTACAAAAACTCTTGACCTTTTATGTTTCCACTAACTTCTAAATTGTAACGTCTAATTGAAAAAACCTACTAAAACATAACATTTAATGTTTATTCAACAAAACTCCCCCATAAACTTAAATGCTTCTACCATCCGTCATGCCAATCATTTTCTTGCATTTGTCGAGAAGTACTTTCGGTAGCGATTTTGTGAAGATATCCGTAACTTGATCCTGACTTGCCACATGCACCAATTCCACACTTCCTTCCTTCACATGATTTCAGATAAAGTGAAAATGAACGTCAATGTGTTTGCTTCTTTCATGGTTCACTGGATTCTTTGTCAACTCAATTGCTGATTTGTTGTCAACTTGAATCACGGTTGCAGCTAGTTGCTTTAGCTCCATCTTGCTCAACAAATTTCTAAGCCATATCGCATGACATACACACCAAGATGTTGCCACATATTCAGCTTCACACGTCGAGAGCGTCATGATCGGTTGCTTCTTTGAAAGCCAAGTAAATGCAGTATCTCCCATAAAGAACACATATCCCAATGTAATTTTCTGATCATCTATGTCTCCGCACCAATCGCTGTCGGAGTAGCCAACCAACTTGTAATCTTCTGCTTTCGAGAAGAACAACCAGAGTGACACCTTTCCTTGGATGTACCGTAGGATTCGCTTCACCGCCTTCCAATGTGAATAAACCGGCTCCTCCATGAACCGATTTATAATACCGACACTTAATGAAAGATCCGGCCTTGTGCATGTGAGATAGCGAAGGCTTCCTACCAAACTCCGGTATCTACTCGCATCGACACGTTCTCCTCCTTCGAACTTCGAGAGTTTTGCACCTGGTTCCATTGGTGTTGATATCGGGTAGCAATTTACCATCTTGTACTTCTTCAAAATCTCTTTTGCATATGTCTCCTGTGATACAAAAATACCTGTCTCTACTTGTCTAACCTCCAAACCAAGGAAAAACTTCATCAAGCCTAAATCTGTCATCTCAAATTCCCGTGTCATTGTACCCTTAAACTCTTGTATCATCTCATCATTGTTACTTATAAAAATGAGGTCATCGACATAAAGAGCAACAAATAACACGTTACCTCCATTCTTCTTTGCGTAAAGGGCATGCTTGTAGGGACATTGCTTGAACCCGTTCTCCTTGAAATATGTATCGATACGTGTATTCCATGCCCGCGGTGCTTGCTTCAACCCGTAAAGCTCCTTCTTCAATTTTAGCACTTCTTCTCTTCTCCGATTTTCATGAACTCGGGTGGTTATTCGATGTAGACATCTTCTTCGAGCACACCATTCAAGAATGCTGACTTGACATCCATTTGAAATATTTGGCATTTGAATTGAGCAGCTTGTGAAATGAGTAATCGGATTGTCTCCATTCTTGCAACAGGAGCAAATACCTCGTCATAGTCGATTCCTATCTTTTTCTTGTATCCCTTCGCAACAAGTCTCGCCTTGTAACGTTCTATCTCACCTTGAGCATTCATCTTTTTCTTGAACATCCACTTCACACCAATAGACTGACTGCCTTTCGGCAATTCTGCTAGCTCCCATGTGTTGTTGCGGTCAATCGCCTTAATCTCCTCGTTCATGGCAGTTTGCCACTTCTTGCCTCGCACCGCCTCTTCAAAGCTGATATTTTCAGCATCTGTCAAAAGACATACAAGGTGTACCTCATTTGTCGCATCATACAAATCTTGCAAACTTCACATTTTTGGTTGTTGTGGTTCATCTTCATCATCGGTAGTTTCAGAGTTTGTTGGTATACTTGTTGGTGCAATGACTGATGATTCTCCAACGTCGATGATAACCTCCGTCGAATTGTTCTAGTCCCACTCGCTTGCTTCATTTACTCGCACATCACGACTCACCATCACCTTCTTGCTTATCGGGTCGAGTAGTTTATACCCTTTTGTCTTCTCATCATACCCAATAAAAATATTCCTTTTGCTTTTGTCTTCGAGCTTCATTCTTCGTTGATCTGGTACGTGTGCATAAGCCACACTACCGAATACTTTGAGATGAGAAACTGTCGGCTTTTGTCCGCTCCATGCCTCTTGTGGTGTTTGATCATCTAACTTCACATGTGGACATCGATTTTGTACATAGATGGAACATTTCTGCCCAGAATTCCTTCGGCATCTTCTTGCTCTTGAGGATTGATCGAACTATGTCGAGAATAGTCCGGTTCTTCCTCTCGTCCATACCGTTTTGTTGAGGAGAGTATGGTGCGATTAGAAATCTCCTTATGCCTTGCTCCTCGCAATACTCCATGAAAGCCATCGAAGTATACTCACCACCTCTATCGGATCGTACAGCTTTGATGTGTCTACCAGCTGCCTTCTCCACCATCACTTTGAACTTTTTGAACACCTCGAATGTCTCAGATTTTTCTTTTAGAAAATAAACTCAATTTTTCCGTGAGAAATCATCGATAAAGGTAATGAAGTACCTTTTACCACCGAAAGATTCAGGGGTGACTGGGCCACATATGTCGGTATGAATCAACTTGAGAGTATGTTTACCTCGATATTCTGCCTTCTTTTGAAACGAGGTTCTCGCTTGCTTGCCAAGCACACATTCTTCACAAAATTTGCCCTCATAGTCCATGTCCGGCAGCCCGTGCACCATGTTCTTCTTTGCTAACTCTTTTAGACCACATTGATGTAGGTGACCAAAGCAGAGTTGCCACAGTGACGCCTTGTCTTCTACGTTGACTCGCAAACACTTTTCTCGCACGCTTCTCAAATTCAGTTTGTACATCCAATTTCTTCCCATCTCGACTAGAGCAACCAGACGCCCTTACTTGTCCTTCAAGTGTAGTACTCGGTCTTTTAAAAGTATCGAGTAACCTTTCTCCGTGGGTTGCCCCATGCTCAAAATGTTGGTCTTGAGGTCTGGTACGTAATAAACATCTTGGATTGACCCTATTAAGCCATCCTTTTGTAAGTAACAAACCGTTCCTCGGCCTTTGACCTCCACTTTTGATACATCTCCAAATGACACATGACCATCTTCAATCTTTTGCATCTCTTTGAATAGGTACTCGTGACCGCACATATGGTTGTTTGCCCCCGAGTCGAGCTACCACAGAGTGTCATTGTTGATGTTGACTTCATTTTGAGCCATCAAGAGAAGGCCTTCATTTTCGTCTTCCAAGACTTGGTTGGTTGTTTCTTCCACCTTTTTATCGGCTCGACAATCTTTTACAAAATGCCCCACGTTACCACAATTATAACATTTGTCAGAGTTGCAATCCTTCGCATAGTGACCATACTTGTAACACTTGTAGCACTCGATGTTGGAATAGTTCGACCGGCCGCCTCTTCCTCGACCGCGTCCTCTTCCACGCCAATTTGGTTGGCTCGACTATCCCTTCTCCTTATAGTACCTCTCATGACTGCTGCCTTGACCACCGCGACCATTTTCACGACTTCCACGGCCACGCCCTCTACCTCAGAAATTTTGAGAATAGAATACCTTTTCGTCTTTGATTGACGCCTTGGTTTGAAGTGCTTGCTCGAGTGTCTCCTCCTTTTTTTTCTTCTTACGTTGTTCGTGTGCCTCGAGAGAACCGGCAAGCTCGTCGATTGTGAGCGTCGCAAGGTCCTTTGATTCTTCTATTGCGCACACAACATTTCAAAATTGTCGGTTAATGATCTCAAAATCTTTTCCACAACTCGCGCATCGGTTAATGCTTCGCCATTAAGAATGAGTTGGTTCACCACGACTTGTACACGCGTGATGTAGTCAGATACACTTTCCGACTCCTTCATCTTCATGCTCTCCATTGAACACTTTCTTGACTCGGTCGGCTCCTTTGAACACTTTTGCTAAAATGTCCCATGCTTCTTTTGAAGTAGTTGCACCGGCAATCTTCTCAAAGCCCGACTCATCAACGGCTCGAAACAACATGTATAATGTCGTCTTATCCTTCGCTCGCGCCTCTTTCAACACCTTGTTTTGAGCCGCCGTATATCCCGTGGTATTTGTTGGTTCTTCGAAAGCTTCTTCGACCACCTCCCATGCATCTTAAGAGCCGAGAAGTGCTTTCATTTGAATACTCCAGTTCTCGTAGTTCGCCTTCATTAGTCGTGGTAGCGGCATTTGACCCGTCACATTCGCCATTGGCTTTGATACCAATTTGAAAACTAAAAACTCACTTGTAAACTAAAAACTCACTTGAAATATTTAACTTTTGTATTCCTCTAAATTTTGTTTTCCAATGAACTCAACAAGGCCTTTATATAGACTCTAGTCTTGCCAAAAAAACTGAAAAATAATTAAATCTATCACCCCTTGGCCTTTCATCTACAAACCTTTCATTTACAAAGACTCTTGACCTTTTATGTTTCCACTAACTTCTAAATTGTAACTTCTAATTGAAAAAACCCACTAAAACATTAATGTTTATTCAACAGTACCTTGGTTTAAAGGATGTCAGCATAAATTAGGTTAATATCTTTGGCAACGAAGTTTGAGCAGCTAGTTGAGTTTGAGGGTCTTCCTAGCCTACTTAATCCTCTGTCCCTCGTTCTAACTTAGGTACTAAGAATCGGTTCCAGTTTGAGCAGACTTCAGATCTCTATTTTTTTAGTATTAAAGGTTGGTTCTCGAAGTATTGTTCGTAGAAGCGTCTCGTTTCCATTGTTTCATATTTTCTGAACTTCACTCTGTCTCACTTATAACTTTAAATTATGTTCTGATTTTGTTATCATTGGTTTCTTCTAGCTAAATTGGATTTCATATTTTGGCCGAAAATTGTAAGCCTTTAAGAAAAAAAAGGTGGTCTACGATGACGGTTTTCTAACCGTTGGAGTAGGCAGTCTACGACGACGGTTTTCTAACCATTGTGATAGGCAGTCTACGACGATATTTTTCTAACCGCGTACTAGATTGTCTACAGTGACGGTACACCGTCGGTTGCAAAAACCGTTGCAACAGTTTTCCTGACGGCGGCAGTCCCGACGGTTTGATAACCGTCGGAATAGATATCTCGATGGTTCAAAACCGTCGCGACAGAAAAAAAAACGTCGTTGTAGAGCTGTTTTCTTGTAGTTATTTAAGTTGCAGTAATTGTTAGGCTTACTGCACGGGGTGGAGACCGTGGGTGTGTTTAGCCCCAATCTCTATGAATAAGTTTATCCAATGCTAGTGATATATATGCGTAGTGTCAAATTATTACAGAATCAATTGTTTGTTAGTCGTTAAGCTCCTTTATCCATACTCCACATTGATTTGAGTGATAATTCAATTTCTCTACCTTGCAAATGAAACTTAGGGGTAATATATTTTGATAAACTTAAGCTGGGAGAAGAAATGATGTGCGGTCCAAAATTGTTTCTTGAATGGAGAGTTATATCATTTTTTCTTCATAATTTAGGTTATATCGTTACTATTATCAACTTTCTAAAACTCGATTGTACGATAAAATATTTCTGAAACTCATAATATAAGTATTTGTTTGCTTATACACCGTGTGTATTCGAAGATGAATTACAAAATAAATTATAGAAGAAATCATGACCACTTGAAATAACTAATACTTCTATTGATTTAGTCATGAAAGAGGAATCAAGTTGGGGAAAAAATATGTTTACCTAGTAATTACTATACTTGACGCAACGAGGAAATTCTTGATTAATGCTAATTAGGACCTGAACTTTAACCTTTCGCGTACTCATTTTATTGTATTAAAAATACTCTATTACACGTATAATATATTTTTTTATAGGATTTCCCATGCAACAATTATGTTTTTATCAAATATACAATACATAAGTAAACCATACGAATAAATATATTTTCAATTAAAAAGAATTAGTTATTTCTATCTTTCGATCTGATTTATTATAAGTGTTTTTCTTTGATAGACCAATTCATAATCAAAAGAATAAGTTAAAAACAAATATGGTAATTGGATCTTTAGTTTTTATCTGAACAATTCATTTAGAAAAGACTTGAGAATTGAGATCATGTCTACTTTAAGTCTAGATATAATATAAAAAAAGTTTTTACTAATAAGACCTTTTCTCTCTTTCTTTCCCCTTCTCCTTTAGTTTTCCCTTTCCTCTGTCCTTCTCCCCTAAATTCCCTCTCTTCTCTTTCCCTCCTCTTTTTCGGGTTTTCTTTCTTTTTCTAATTGTTCTATGTCTGTGTAGAGTTTCTCCTTCCGATTTGAAAGGTTTTACTTCTACCGGTTATGTAGAATTTATTTCCTCTAGATATTCAGTTCTTGGAGTTTCTTCTCTTTAGATATAGTATTGGTGGAGTTTTTGTGGCATGTTTTGGGTTCGACGCAACCTGGATTTTCTAGATCTATACGAGATTAAGCATATTTTCATGCTAATATACATTTTCAGTGTTAGATACTAAGAAGAGATTTCAATAAAGAAGTGTAAGGGATAAAAGAGACAAGAAGAGAGAAAGGAAACATAAGAAGAGGATAGGAAGAAGAAGAAAGAGACTTGAAGATAGTCCCAATTTTAGTTCTCATTCATAATCAATTTATGCCTTATATAATAAAAGGAGTTTGCTAAGCTAAAATGTCAAGGATAGTTAGAAACAATAAAACAGAACAAAATATAAGTATAAATTTGAACTAAGCTTAACAAATGTCCATTGACAGCAAGCATACGTATTGTATATTGTCAAGACTATTAGACAGTTGCACAATTCTATACAATACTCTTAACAGAACTATCCAAATTTAATTCTCTATGCAAATTTTAATCTAACATTACGTATTTCAAATGCGAGAATACTTCACATGTTATGATCTATGTTATGACCATAACCCCAAAAAATTGGAAATTATGCAAAGTATAAAGAATGATAAAGAGAGTAGAAAAGAATAGAGAAATACCATAGAATGTCTATTTGATTGTTGTGATGAGGCCATGATTTCACTGTGATATTTTCAACTGCAGGATATTTATATCACTCAAACTATGTGAGCTCATGAAGAATTAATGTTTCGTGTTTTGTGATCATCTGCTTATTGCTTAGAATTTGCCATGACCTCTTTGATGATCCCCCAAATTGAAAATTGTTTGCCATTTCTGCTACTTTTCAAGTTTGTTTCCTGAAGGGTGCATGACCTTGGATATAAAATGTGAGCTTTGAGATTAGCTTTTGTTAGGTTATGCATCCTTTGAGGTTTAAGAATACTCTTTGAGGGTAAGTACACAATTATGAAATAATTATTGTGATTAATTAATTAATTAAATTATGTGTGTATATATATATATATATATATAATATATATATATAATTTTCAAAAATTATATATATATAAATAATTATCGATTATTTTTCGAATTATTGATAAGTGAGATAGAATATCTAATTTGTGAAATTAGATAGTATTTTGAATCAACTAAATCTGTTATTTGTGAAATAATATATAAGTTAGTTGATAGGGATAATCATATATGTTAATTTTCAATTAACTGATATGTAGATATTTATCTGATTAAAATAATATTTAATTCACAGTAATTGTCACGTGTCAATCACTGATTGAGTATAAGAGATTGACATGAACTGTTGTAGTGCTATGAGGCACTGTGCTACCTCATGGCACATTGTAGTGCCATGTAGCATTGCAGCTGTGCGCAGTTGCAGTGGGTCCAACTGCAATTGGTAATTTTATAATTAAATATTATTTCAGTTTATCCCTAAAACTCTAATACGCTATTATCTAAAAAATATACATATATTATTCTAATGGTCTCAGTTGATGAATTAATTCATCAGTTTATCAATTTAGAATTGAATTGAGAACACAGTTGGTGTGAGAGAGAATTTTCTTTGCGATTAAAAGTTAATCAAATCTCTAAAAACAATAATTATCGCGTTCTTTTAAAAAATCATCTCACAAAATCCTTTTCAGTAAATCTCCATTGAGTACATCTAGAGACAGAAAAAGTGTTTGTAGTATTCTACGTGCCCACACATATCCTAGTGCGTTGATGATTGACAAGGAAGATCTTGCTGTGGATCTCGGAGTCTACTGATCGTTGGAACGATTTCATGGGAACGGAGAATTGATCGGTTTTGCGAAAACGCTTGATTTAGACTGAGGTATATGATTCATAACATTGTATGTTGTAGATTTAACTTATAAATATATAATTGATCCTATCTGATTGAAAAAAGTTTTCAATAATTTTTTTTATTTTGTTATCATTGCGTTGCGCAAATTTTATTTCATTAAAATATTTGATCTTTATTAAAAGTTTATTTTTTTTAAAGGCCACGGGCCACGTGCCACGTGCCACATGCTTCTGCCACGCACGCACCGTGAAAACCAACAAAAACAACAACGTTCTTCCTAGGAGGCAAAGCACACTACAAAAGACACATACTTTCCACAAGATCGGCTAACAAGTGGGAACCCTATGGATTACTTATTACAGGGTTATTTCGCCCCTATAGAATCTCACATTTGTTGTAGTAGAAGAATTCCATTAATCAACCAAGAGAGTATAAAAAATCCCGAAAGAGTTATAGCAAGTTTACTTGAACTAAAAAATTACACAAATCAAAATCCCACGAACCTAAATATTAAACTAAAGAAGAGATGATAGCACATTTACTTACTGAATTTAGATTACAAATCTTATGAACTTAGATTTATAATCAAAATCTAATGTTTACTAAAAAATAATTAAAATGGGTTAATTATAGCAAAACGCCATGACATTTGAGCTCTTGTACCAAATAGCCTCCCGACCTTTAAAATCTTTCATAAAACCCTCCCACATTTTATTTCTTTTCAGCTGTGCACCCTCTCCTCACTTCCGTAACGGAAGTAAAGACATGTGCAGCTCACATGTATGTTTTAGGGGGCATATGAGTAAATCAACAAATTCTAGCACATGTCACTCGTCCAGCAACTCTTTTTTCTTATAAAAGGTGCCCACATTTCACCAAATATTTCCCCCTCTTCTATTTCTTCATACATCTATTCTCCTCTTCTTCGACCATTTCATCTCATTTTCATTTTTTTTCATGGGAGCTCCAAAATGTTACTTCGATATTCCTTCAGATCTGAAAACCTCTTGGACTGATTTGAACCCAGGAAGATGGTTTTATTATACATGCTAAAAAAATGGGTAAGTTTGGTTGGGATTTTTTTTTTATTTTGTGTTGAAAATTTCAAACCTCAGTTTTTTAACCTTAATTTTGATTCTTAATTTTGTTGATTTTTTCTTTGCAGAACAATGGAGAATATAGGTTTTATGTGGTTCGATCCGTCCATGTGTGACAGAGCAAAAATAGAGCAAAAATATGTTGATCAATGACAAGTCTAAAAAGTAGTTCCAATATATGACCATATGTGCCATTAATTTCCTTTTCATTTCAAAATACATAATCAACTCGATATAAACCAGTACCTGCTCATAAAATATCCACAAAAATACATAATCATCCTTCACTATTTTACAAACTATATAATCATCAACAAAATACATATTCATCCTTCACTGTTTCAAACTACATAATTATCCACAAAATATCCATTGATTCAAACTAAAAATCATCCATAAAAGTCAAAAAAAAATTTCCACATCTGTCATATAATACAAAATTTCTCATTGTTTTACCAAATCTGCCAATGTTTTACAAGTCGATGAGAAAGAGAGAGTTTTCGAGAGAGAAGTGAGAGAGGTTCCCGTAAAAGTGAGAAGATGGGTAGGTGGGGAATCTTCACTCGATGCTTGACATGTGGCAATGAGGTGTAAAATTACCTCATTGCCCATTAAGACTTTGGGGTGTTTTGACTTCCGTTAAATTTCTTAACGGAAGTAACGGGAGGGTGTTCCGATGAAAAAAAAAAGAATAGGTCATGGGGTATTTTGAATGATTTTAAAAGTCAGGGGGTAGTTTGGTATAATGACCAAAGGTCGTAATGTAATTTATCCTTAAAAAATTTATGTGGGACTCACCACATTATTAGATTTGAAATATAAGTTTTTATAAATTTCTAAACCAACTAAAATGGGGAGACTACAAATCTAAGTCATCACCCAAATCAATAACATGATAATTAAAGGATATTATAGTAAACTTATCTAATTTAATTTACATAGTCCAAATCGTCTAATCTAATATAATTCATATTTATACTTCGCACAATATTATAAATCCTAAATTCAAATCATCAACCAAAAATTTAGTAAACGTGCCCTTAGAATATTCATAGGCCCTATACAAAAATCTTTATACCTAGTATGATTTGATACAATATAAAAGAGGAGTGGTGAGTTCTATTTATATTGAAAACTAATAGAACATGACTACTAAATAATAAATGTTGGACAATGACAAAACCCACGACTTTAGTATTGAAGTCATCACCTCAACAATCTATAATACGATTAAAAGAAAAAACTTAATAAAATGATCAACCACTATATATATATAATGTAACTGGACATTTAAGAAAATTATTAAGTTCTGATTAAGATGTAATCATGAAATTGAAACAAGATAAAAGTTGATAAGAAAAATGTCAGCTTAAAGAAAATCGAGACAAGTTCTCCACCTAAGTACCTTAGCGTCACTCAAGCAATTCTGCATCGTACAAGATTTGGACCCATGAGATTTAATTCAAACCTTTGAGATTTAGCTGTAAGCCGAGTGTTTATACATCAATTTTTCATCCTGGACATATTCGATGGGTCTACTCACTCTGGTCGGACCCCTGTGATTATTTACCTACAACCGATAAGTCAAGTGACAAGATTTGAACGGACCTTTACTGCCTTAAGAATTGATTACAGGCATACGACTTGGTAGGTTTAGGATGAAGTTCGTTGTATCGGTTCGCCGCCACGACCTCCTCAGTAGGCTTTAGATGCGCCATCCTTTCGTTGATGATGAACCTAGAGACACGTGGCAGCGACCCATACATTGCTCATTACATACACTTGGCAATCGTTGATTGACCATCATAAATTAGGGTTTACCCCCCACTTCTATATAAAGCTGCTTAATACTCCTATTGAAAGGGGGATACTTTGAGGGCTCTCTCTCCCTCTCCCTCTCCTTAGCAACCCCAAGGAGGTACGTTTGCTGGCGGTTGTCACCATCTAGGCCGCTAAGGATGCTCATCCTTTCCTCCATGCTAGACCTCCATGTATCCAAGGCTTTTCTGATAACTAGACGACTCTCCATTGATGACCCGATGTGGTTCAAAATCCATCACCGAAACAATGGCGACTCCACTAGAGAGTCATCTGTCAAAGAGAAGCCTCCATGAGGAAGGTCTGTAGTGTGTTTATTCCTTGAAATCAATATGTTTTTTTTCTTTGATTCTTCATGAAAATTTAGAACCCAAAATAGAATAATGAATTTCTGAAACTTAAATTTATTTATTTTTTTGAATGAATGTTTCCACTACTTCCTTCTTCGTCCATGTTCAAAAGAAAAAATGAGTTTCTTGTATACTTGTGTATTCGGTCATGTTTTTACTTTGGATGGTTAAAAAAATAATACTAATAACTTCCATAACTCAGTTCCGTTCTTGATCTCTTGCCATGGCTGGAAGTAAAAAAAAAAAGACAAATATGTGATTATTTAAAAATGGTGAAGAAAGTGGTTCTCATTTCAGGAACATTATTGAGCCTCTACTTGGTAGAAGAAAAACTGCATGCTGGTAAGCACTAGAAGGTATTAAAAAGGGCAACAAGTTTGGATGTCTGTGTTTCATTCTTGGTTTAGATCTTGCAAGAAAATGGTTGAAAGGCTCGGAAACATTTGATCCATCATCATCCTCACAAAACTTCTGGTTTATTTTCAACGAAAATGGTGGTTTCTGAAAAAAATGGCAAAAAAGGAAAATAGTGTACTGATAAGCCAAAACCGAGATGAAAGGGATTGAGCTCCACCTCCTCTCGTCGGTTTATGTAGAAGAGGGGAAGGAGGAGAGCCCAACTCCCCAAGGCGCTGAAGACGCGCGCGCACTGGTCTGAGGAACAATCTGGGCTTGTTATCGAAGGAGATTTCTAGATTTATTAATTAATTCATCACAAAGATTTATGGACTTATTATCGAGCTCATCATGGAGATATCTAGATTATCCAGTGACCTATTATAGATATTTAAGATTTGTCAATCAACTTATTATGCATGTTTCTTAACTGATTATCTATTATCTGATTCATATCGAGGTGATTGCTAGATCTATCATCTAACCTATCATGGGTATTCATGGATTTATCAACCTAATTATTGTAAGTATTTATGGAATTAATTTTTATTTACACTGCCTCATTATCTCTACCACATGAATCAGAATCATGCTAAATGGGGCTCTAGTATGCATATGAGGCATTCTAGATATATATTTGCTATTCTATATTGACATATAGTCTCTATGTCATTACTGAATTTAGTCATAGCAAAAAAATAAAACAAATGACATATTTCTTTAAGCTTCGAGAAGAGGGGAATATATCAATATATACATATTCCCTATGACGTATTCTACACTATCGTTTCTATTTGAAAAATCTGCTCTCACAACCAGTTTTCTATTCTACTGGGAGAATCTCCTTCTAACCAATAATCGACACAACAAGAATAAACACTTGTTTTCTATGAGAATTTTATCGTCCATACCTCATTATATTTGTGAAAAGGGCTTCTGGCCTCCTCTAAGCGTGTCAGTAATACTACATAGTGGAAATGCTTTTCATGTTGGTTCTGCACACCCATGGTAATAGGAAATAACCATGTCTGGTGCCTCAAACGGAGTATTCCAAGTCGATTGAGACATTCTAGCGAAGTTTATTCCTGAAACGCGTTTATGGTGTTTCAGCAAAGATTATTCCTGAAATGCATTTAAGACGTTTCAGCAAAGATTGTTCCTGAAATGCATTTCAGATGTTTCAGCAAAGATTGAACTTTAAACTTGTTTAAGTAATTTCAGTGAAGATTGTTCCTGAAACGCATTTAAGACGTTGCAGCAAAGATTGTTCCTAGAATGCTTTTATGACATTTCAACGAAGTTTATTTCTGAAACACGTTTAAGACATTTCAACGAAGATTGTTCCTGTAACTAATTTAAGATGTTTCAGCAACGATTGTTCCTGAAACGTATAATGCCCCAAGCATTAAGGGAGTATATTTGTAATTTTTAGCCACCCACACGCACCATATAAGCATCACACGCAACTGTCTCCCCCACTCTCTCATTTTATCTTTCACGAACCCCCTTGTAACTGTTTCTCTCTAAAACAACAACCACCCTCTCTCCCAGACGTTAACTGCCCTCTGTTTCTCCATTTCTCAATTTCATCTTCTTCTTTAGTGTTCTAATTCTTGGTAGCTGTTCATCTTCTCTTTCTTTTCTTTCCTTTTTCTCCTTTCAGTGCTTGTTGAGTCGTTGCTTCATCGTCATTGCTGTCGCCTTCATCATCGGTAAAGTTGATTTCCTTCTTTCTCTCTCTCCTTTGTCTTCCCATCCCTCTCTGTTGCGTCTCTCTCTCCCTCTTCTTCGGCTCCCTCCCCCTCTCTGTTCTGTCTCTCTCTCCTTCGTCTCCACCCCATCTCTTTGTTCCGTCTCTCTCTCTCTCTCTCTCTCTCTCTCTCTCTCTCTTTCGTCTCCCCCTCTTTGTTACATCTCTCTCTCTCTCTCTTCCTCTTCTTCATCTCTCTCCCCTTCTCTATTATGTCTCTCTCTCCTTCTTATCCCCCTCTATTACGTCTCTCTCTCTCCATCTTCTTCGTCTCCCTTTTCTGTTTCCCCACTTCTCTTGAACCAGATCACCTGAACCGGACCGGTTCATTTAGAGCAGACTAGGCCGATCTGGTTCACTCAGACTAGACCAGACCAGTTCAACCTGATTAGACCGAACCAAGCCAAAATAGCATAACCGAACCAGTTCAGACCACTTGAACTTTGTTGAACCATTTTAAACCGCTTGATAATTTACACCCGATGTGGTTTCACCTATTCCCAACCTCGCTTAGTTAATTAAATTGTAGCTGTTATATGAATTTGTTATGATCTGGGATCCTTGGATTTCAGGTCATTAGTTGCTGAATTTAATTCCCCACTTGAACTTTGTTGACCCATATTATGATGAAATTATTTACCATGTTATGTATGATTATATTTTGTGTTATACATGAAAGATATGGCATATCGCTCACTCTGCTCCTCCCTCATCTTACAAGTCAGGTTCGCATGTTATATGTGTTTTGATTATTGATCGAGTATGATGTGTTTTGTTTCATTATGGCATGTTTGAATTGCGTTTATGTTATATTTGCACGATACATTGGTAAGTCTTGGGTTTATGGGCCGTAGTGCGATGGCACCCCCTACAAGGAACAACAACAATCAGGCACCAGTTGATCCTACTGCTAACCCTTCAATTTCTATGATGGATATGTTTCAAGAATTTGTGGAGTTATTAAGGTAGACAGCTATGGCTCGCCCAGCTCAGCAATAGACGACGGAGGTTAATATGCAACAGTTGATCCAGACATTCAGGAGGCTGAAACCACCTAAATTTGACGGTCACTCGTCCAACCCACTACTAGCTGACGAATGGATTGTAAGACTGGAGCAGATCTTCCAGTTTATGCTGTGTTCTAAGATTTAATAGGTTGTTCGTGCAACATTTATGCTGACGCAGGAGGCTCAAAAATGGTGGGAGCTCATACGGAAAGCTCATGACATCAATCGTAGTGACATGGGATCGTTTCAAGGAACTCTTCATTGAGAAATATTTTCAGATGACGTTCAGGACAGAGAAGGAGGTCGAATTCGTCAGACTTGTGCAAGGAGCTATGAGTTTAGCTGAATGCGAGCGGAAGTTTAAAGAATTGTCTCGGTGCGCCACCCACTATGTGGATAGCGAGATAAAGAAGGCACAAAATTTTGAAAGAGGACTGCGTCCAGAGGTTAAGGGATCAGTGTCGCTCCATAAGCATACGACTTACGTAGTGGTGGTTGAGGAAGCTTTGTTGATGGAACATAATCTTCCTTCACGTGCACCACCACGGTCAGAGCAATCATTTCATGGAAATAGAAAATCGCAGGATTCTCATCAGGGTCCCGACAATGCAAAAAGACAGATGATCAAATCAAATCCCTTATATGCTCAATGTAACAAGCACCATGACGGTCAATGCTTTAAGGCGAACAATGCTTGTTTTAAGTGTGCGAAGATTGGACATTACCTCCGATAGTGTCGTCTGCTTGCTCAAGGACAACCTAGTAATGTTGCAGGTGGTAGAGCTAAAGGGAACGTTTTCACATTAACTCGCCAGGAAGTTGAGTAGTCGGATGCAGTTGTGGTAGGTACATAACTTGTACTAGGACATACGGCTTTTACATTAATTGATTCCAGAGTCACACATTCTTTTATATCTGCTTCATTTGTGACTCATACATCTTTGTCTGTTGTGCCAATAGGTTTTGAGTTATGTGTTTCTATGCCTTCCGGAGCTTCTCTCCTTGCTAATAAGGCGATAGAGAGTTGTTCAATGATGATATTAGATCGTGTTATGAATGCTAAGCTTATAGTCCTAAGGATGCATGATTTTAACGTAATTCTAGGGACGGACTGGTTGGCTGCTAACTATGCCAACGTAGACTGTTATCGAAAGGAAGTTCGATTTCTACCTCTGGGCAGACCTAGTTTCAAGTTTAGAGGATCTTAGTAATGGCCTATACCGAAGGTCATAACTGCTTTACGACCAAAACACCTACTTGATCGTGGTAACTGAGTTTACTTAGCTTTTATTGTGGATACAACTAAGACCAATGTAAATATTGGATCAGTTCCAGTAGTTTTGAATTTTTGGATGTCTTTCCCGATGATTTGCAAGGACTTCCTCCTCCTCGCAAGACATATTTTCAGATTGAGTTGGTACTAGGCACTGCCCCTATATCCAAAGCTCCGTATCGTATGGCTCTTGCAGAGTTGAAGGAACTTAAGGACCAACTTCAAGAATTACTGGGTAAAGGTTTCATTAGACCCATTGTTTCACCTTGTGGTGCTCCAGTATTATTTATTAAAAAGAAAGATGGATCAATGAGGCTACGCATTGATTACCAGGAGTTGAATAGAGTCACTATCAAGAATAGGTATCCGTTACCGCATATTAAGGATTTGTTTGATCAACTTCAGGCAGCATCAGTATTCTCTAAGATTGATTTAAGATCAGGATACCATCAGCTCAAGATTCGAGATGAGGGTATTCTTAAGACATCGTTTCGCACTCGTTATGACCAGTATGAGTTTGTAGTGATGTCGTTTGGATTAACTAATACTCCGACAGCCTTTATGGATTTAATGAACAGGGTGTTTAAAGAGTACTTGGATTCTTTTGTGACCGTCTTCGTTGATGATATTCTACTGTATTTTAGATCAGAGACTGAGCATATGGATCACCTCAAGATTATTTTGCATGCATTAAGGAAGCACCAATTATATGCTAAATTTCAGAAGTATGAGTTTTTTGGCTTCAACAAGTATCATTCCATGGTCATGTGGTATCTCGAGATGAAATCTCATTTGATCCTTCTAAGATCGAAGCAGCGGTTAACTGGCCTCCACTGGTAAATGTTGGGGAAGTTCGTAGTTTACTGGGTTTAGCAGGATATTATAGGAGGTTCGTTGAGGGTTTTGCAAAAATTGTTGTTCCACTTACTCAGTTGTCCAGGAAGAGTACCACCTTTACTTGGACGGCTGAGTGTGAGAAATGTTTTCAGAGACTTAAACAAAAATTAGTGACAGCACCCGTGTTGACCATTCCAAATGGTAAGACTGACTTTGCGATTTACTGCGATGCTTCCAAGAGAGGATTGGGTTGTGTTTTGATGAAACAGGGAAAGTTCATAGCATATGCCTCTTGTCAGCTCAAGCCTTATGAACAAAATTATCCTACACATGATTTGGAGTTGGCTACAGTTATATTTGCCCTCAAGATCCGGAGACATTACTTGTACTACTGTAAGTGTCAGATTTACACAGTTCATAAAAGTCTTAAGTACTTTTTCACTCAGAAAGAAATTAACATGAGACAATGCCGTTGGTTGGAATTGGTGAAGGATTATGACTGCGAGATCATTTATCACCTAGGAAAGGAAAACGTAGTGGTTGATGCCTTAAGTAAAAAATCAGCCCATTCAACAGCTCTTATTACGTCTCAAGAGCATCTCTTGGAGGATTTTGAACGTACCGAGATTATGATTTTGCTAAAAGATACTACAACATAGTTAGCTCAGCTCACAGTTCAACCATCATGGCGACAACATATTATCGATGCACAGAAGTCAGATTCTGAGTTACTTTTGATTCGTAACAAAGTGGGTTTTGAAAAAGGACAAGGACTTGATGTTAGTAAGGATTCAGCACTTAGATTTCGTGGGAGGCTTTGTGTTCCGAAAGATGCAGTCATTAGGAAGGAATTACTCATGGAGGTTCATAGTTCACCATACACTGTGGACCCTGGCACTACTAAGATGTATCGTGATATAAAGTTACATTATTGGTGGAACGGTATGAAGCGTGACGTCGCTGAGTTTATTAGTAAGTATTCCTTAATGGAAATGGGAGCAGGTGGCAATGGATTTCGTTTCAGGGCTACCGAGGACGGTAAAAGGTTTTAAGTCCATTTGGGTTATGATAGATCGTCTCACAAAGTCTGCATGCTTTTTTCCTGGCAAGACTACATTTTCAGTTGAGGATTGGGCTTGGTTGTATATCCGAGAGATTGTTCGACTTCATGGAGTTTCGGGGTCTATAGTATTAGATCGGGATCTGCGGTTCACGTCAAAATTTTGGCAGAGTTTACAGAGAGCTTTGGGTACTCAGTTAAATTTTAGTACATCTTTTCATTCGCAATCTGATGGGCAATCTGAGAGAACAATTCAGACGTTGGAAAATATGTTTCGAGCTTATGTCTTGGATTTCTCTGGAAGTTGGGACGCGCACTTGACACTCATCGAGTTTGCTTACAATAAAAGTTACCAGGCGATGATTGGTATGGCTCCGTTTGAGGCGCTTTATGGAAAAAAATGTCGGTCGCCCATTCACTAGGATGAGGTTGGCGAACGAAAGCTTTTTGGCCCTGACTTGGTTTAGTCTACAAATGAAGCTATTTAGAAAATCAGAGATAGAATGAAGACGGCTCAGAGTAGGAAAAAAAGTTACGCAGATGTCAAGAGGAAGGATCTTAAATTTGAAGTGGGTGATCATGTGTTTCTCAAGGTTGCCCCAATGAAGGGAGTTATGCGTTTTGGTCATAAGGGGAAGCTGATCCCCAGGTTTATTAGCACTTTTGAGATTTTGGATCGTATCGGTCCTTTGGCCTACCAGCTCGCTTTACCACCAGCTCTTTCAGGTGTGCATAATGTGTTTCACATCTCGATGCTTCACAAGTACGTGCCTGATCCAAAGCAGGTCATCGATTTTCAACCTGTGCAAGTTTGTGGTGATCTTACTTATGAGGAAAAGCCAGCCAGAATTCTAGAGCGTAGGAATCAGACTCTTCGTAGGAGATCGGTTCAGTTAGTCAAGGTCCTCTGGAGAAATCATCGAGTCGAGGAAGCAACATGGGTATGAGAAGCGGAGATACGTGTCAAGTATCCAGAGTTATTTCAATAAGGTAAATTCCTTTCGAGGATGAAAGTTCTTAAGGAGGGAAGAATGTATTACCTCAAACATTAAGGGAGTAGATTTGTAATTTTTAGCCACCCACACGCACTATATAAGCATCACACTCAACTGTCTCTCTCACTCTCTCATTTTATCATTCACGAACCCCCTTGTAACTATTTCTCTCTAAAACAGCAACCATCCTCTCTCCCAGACGTTAACTGCCCTCTATTTCTCCATTTTCAATTTCATCTTCATCTTCAGTGTTCTAATTCCTGGTAGGTGTTCATCTTCTTTCTTTATTCTCTTTCCTTTTTCTCCTTTTCTCCTTCTTTAAACCTAGATATTTCTATCAAAATGTTGAAACATCCAATTCTGAATTTTTCCTTTAATTCCAGTGAACTTATTCCTTTTGCGTCTATATTTTTTAGTCATCGCTGCATCACTGTAGTTTCTCGTTCTTGGTATTTTAGTCATCGCTACATCACTGTAGTTCCTCATTCCTGGTAAGCTTCTTCCTTCTAGTTTCAATTTTCTTCCTCTCTTGAATCTAGATTTTGGATTTATACGTTGATGCATCAAGCTGAAATTCTATTCTCCAATTTCCAGCTTGATGCATCAAACTGAAATTCTATTCTCCAATTTCCAGCGATTTACATTCTTTTCCGTCACTGCTTGTTGAGTCGTTGCTTCTTCATCATCGCCGCCACCTTCATCATCGGTAAAGTTAATTTCCTTCTTTCTCTCTCTCCTTCGTCTTCCCCTCCCTATCTGTTGCATCTCTCTCTCCCTCTTCTTCGTCTCTCTCCCCCTCTCTGTTCTGTCTATCTCTCTCCTTCGTCTCCCCCCTCTCTGTTGTGTCTCTCTCCCTCTTCTTCGTGTCCCTCCCCCTCTCTATTTTGTCTCTCTCTTCTTCGTCTCCCCCCTCTGTTGCGTCTCTCTCTCTCCCCCTCTTCTTTGTCTCCCTCCCCCTCTCTGTTCTGTCTTTCTCTCTCCTTCATCCCCCCTCTGTTGCGTCTCTCTCTATTTCCCTCTTCTTCATCTACCTTTTCTGTTTCCCCCTTCTCTTGAACGGGTTCATCTGAACCATACGGGTTCATTCAGACCGGACTAGGCCAAACCGGTTCAATCAGACAAGAACAGATCGTACTGGCTCGGTCAGATTAGACCAGTTCAACCCGACTAAACCGAACCGGCCCAAAACAGCAGAACCGAACCAGTTTAGACCACCAGAATCTTGTTGAAACATTTTAAACCGCTTGATAATTTACACCCGATGTGGTTTTCACCTATTCCCAACCTTGCTTAGTTAATTAAATAATGGTAGATATTATATGAATTTGTTGTGATCTGGGATCCTTGGATTTCAGGTCATTAGTTGCTGAATTTAATTTGTAGCAAATCCATGTAAGTGGATTTACATAATAATTCGGTTCATGTGTTATAAGTCTAGAATATATAATGTGAAATTATTTTATTACTCCTTTATGTCCAATCCTATGATCAAATGTTTTATTTGTTTTCCATATTATGATGAAATTATTTACCATGTTATGTATGATTATATTTTGAGTTATACATGTATTAGTTATATTGTTTATGTTCATGAACAAGTTATATGTTTACTCATGTATATGTGATAACGTGAAATATGAATATTAAGTTAAGTAAAAAATGATAAGTAAACAAGAAGTAGACTTAGTCATGTCCCTTAGTTATCAAGTAACTAGATTGTTCACGTCATGCTATCAAGTTATACAGTTGGGTGTCACTTTGTTCATGTTAGCGTCCTTAAGGTTCAGATAACCTTAAGTGACATCAAGTTTTAGGACAACCAATCTGTCATGTTCAGGTTCATGTTACAAGTTCAAGTTCAAGTTGTGAAACAGTTCGGGTTAGGTTGTTAATCGAGGGATATGCCTAGTCGAGTTATGATCAAGCAAGTATAAGTATCAGCATGTATAAATACAAGTTCAATTATATGTTAATCATGAAATCGGTGTGTTGTTACAAGTATTTTATTTGACCAATGAACGTGTAAAAAAATTTGCATGAGTTATATGTTTACATTTATGTCATGTGAAACTTATTAGTATATGAATTTACTTACTGAGTATTTAATACTCACCCCCCATAGATGATTATGTTGTGAATGATGGTGAGTAGCAGGAGTGAGGGACTGCCATTGCAAGCATGATTATGATTTCTAAGTTTAATTATAACATTATGACTTCAGTTATTTCAGAAATTTATGAATATTAATGTTTAATCTTTCATGTCTTATGGATTTTTGTGCTTCACTTTATTACAGTTTAATGAATCATTTATTTAAGTTTAATGAGTTAATATTCTTTCAAAATAATTTTATGCTTCTGTTATTTAACGTTAAAATTAGGGTTATCAACTTGGGGATTTTCTCAAATTATGGTTTTATTTGAATTGAGAATTATTGAATTGTGAAATTTTAAGCATGTTTAACCCTCGAGAATCAGGGTGTTACAGCATTTAAGACGTCTCAACAGAAATTGTTCCTAGAACTCATTTAATACGTTTTAGTGAAGCTTGTTCCTGAAACGCACTTAAGACGTTTCAGTGAAGCTTGTTCCTGGAATGTGTTTAAAATGTTTCAGTAGAGTATGACCCTGGGATGTGTTTAAGATGTTTAGTAAAGTTTTTTCCTGAAATGTATTTAAGATGTTTAAGCAAAGTTAGTTCCTGGAACGCGTTTAAGACATTTCAGCGAAGTTAGTTTCTGGAATGCATTTAAGATGTTTCGGGAAAGATTGTTCCTGAAACGCGTTTAAGAAGCTTCAGCAGAAATTGTTCCTGGAACGAATTTAAGACGTTTCAATGAAGTTTGTTCCTGAAATGCACTTAAGACGTTTCAGTGAAGCTTGTTCTTGGAACATGTTTATAACGTTCCAGCAGAGTAAGACCCTGGGATGCGTTTAAGACATTCAGTAAAGTTTGTTCCTGATATGCAAAAGAAATACTTTAACTGCTTATTTCACTCGTTAGCACAGAATATGACCGTTGCCGCATGGGTTAAATCTACCTTAGAGATTTATTGTGAATATGCTCATGTTAAAAGTTGTATGTATGAACGACGTATGTGTAAAGTAGGGATGTGTATATAACCCTTTAAGCATGATCATTACGAATAGTCCAATATGTGCATGGCTCCCTAGGTAACTTGATTATATTGTTTGTACATGTGTGTGGCTTCTTAAGTAGTGTCATGCAGGTTCCTACGTGTGTGCACTTTGGCAAGTCGAATCGTCTGCGAAAGACACTCTAGCATGTGCATTTGCCGCCGAGCCATTTCTTGATGAACTTTTCCCCGGTTAGTTATCTCAATATCAGAAAGCAGTGGTACGTTTGTTCATGATTTTAATGAATTATTTCTTGAAATGTTTAGAAATACGTCATTGAGCTATATTTATCAGACACGAGAATATTGTGAGTAGATAACGTTGCCTGACTCTATTCACTTGTCATGATACTTCTGTATTTGGACACACATTATAAACGTGCATATGCTACATACACTACCATGTACTCACTCATGCTTATATTGAAACTTAAGGTTGTGCATTGCTAGTGTGTGTGTGTGTGTATTGTGTCATCTAATCATCCTTTCGTGAATGGCGGCACAATCAGATTCTTTATTGAAAAAGACTTACCAGGCCAACTACTTCTTACAACTCTTACTGGAGGCTAAATGAAAGTGATTAGTACATCATCACATCTAACTGGGGGCTACGAAAACAAAGATAACCTTACATGATTGATTCAGCGAATAAACATTCATCATCACAATTGAACATCTCACAATTTAGTGGCTCATCAAGTAAGATCACAATACACACCGAGACTATGTACAAGTTCAAGTGCTATACATTTGAACTTGCACATGGGGCTAGTGTTTATACATGAATTTATCACCCTGGACATACCCAATGGGTCCACCCGCCATGTGATTATTTTTCTATAACCGTTAAGTCAATGGACAAGACTTGGATGGACGCTTACCACCTTGGAAATGAATTGGAGGCATACGGCTTGATAGGTTTAGGATGTGGTTCGTAGTATCGGTCCGCCGCCATGACCTCCTCAGTAGCCATTAGATGCGACGTCCACTCATTGAGGATGAACCTAGAAATATGTGGCAGCGTCCCATAAGTTGGCCTTTACATACACTTGATAATTGTTGATTGACCATCATAAAATTAGGGTTTACCCCCCACTTCTATATAAAGCTGCTTAATACTCCTATTGAAAAGGGGGATACTTTGACATTTCACACACACATTTGGGGGCTCACTCCCTCTCCCTCTCCTTGGCAACCCCAAGAATGTGCCTTTTGCGGCGGTTGTCACCGTCTAGACCGCTAAGAATGCTCATAATTTTCTCCACACTTATGTTCCCAAGACTTTTTCGATGATTTGACGACTCTCCGTTCATGACCCGATGTGGTTCAAAATCCATCACCGAAACACCGGGAAATTTGCTCATTCAATTCTTCAATCTTTTGATTCAATTCGCCAATCCTCTGGTTCAGTTTCACTGGAAATGTCTTTTCATGTCTAATTACTTGAGGAACAATATGTGATTGTGCGACTCTGAAAAAATTATCTTTGACAAAATCTAACTTGTATCCTGCTTTTGCAGCACCAGCTAAGTACTGAAGCCACTTGGAGAGTTGATATTCCGTAATATCATCAGCACATGTTCTAACCATATCGTTTATCGTCCAACACACAAGGTAAAAAACAACAGACCTTCATGTTCGCCCCAACTTGGAGCTTCAACTTATGGTCCCTGTTGAATAAACATTAAATGTTATGTTTTAGTGGATTTTTTCAATTAGAAGTTATAATTTAAAAGTTACAATTTAGAAGTTACAATTTAGAAATTATAATTTAGAAGTTAGTAGAAACATAAAAGGTCAAGAGTCTTTGTGGATGAAAGATTTGTAGATGAAAGGTTTGTAGATGAAAGGCCAAGGGGTGATAGATTTAATTATTTTTCAGTTTTTTTTTTCAAGAGTAGAGTCTATATAAAGGCCTTGTTGAGTTCATTGGAAAAGACAACTTAGAGGAATACAAAAGTTAAATATTTCAAGTGAGTTTTTAGTTTACAAATTGGTATCAGAGCCAATGGCGAATGTGACGGGTCAAATGCCACTACCACGACTAACGAAGGTGAACTACGAGAACTGGAGTATTCAAATGAAAGCTCTTCTCGGCTCTCAAGATGCATGGGAGGTGGTCGAAGAAGGTTTCGAAGAACTAACAAATACCACGGGATATACGGTGGCTCAAAACAAGGCGTTGAAAGAGGCGCGAGTGAAGGATAAGATGACGTTATACATGTTGTTCCGAGCCGTTGATGAGTTGGGCTTTGAGAAGATTGCCGGTGCAACTACTTCAAAAAAAGCGTGGGACATTTTAGCAAAAGTGTTCAAAGGAGCCGACCGAGTCAAGCAAGTGCGTCTCCAAACTCTTCGTGGCGAGTTGGAGAGCATGAAGATGAAGGAGTCGGAAAGTGTATCTGACTACATCACGCGTGTACAAGCCGTGGTGAACCAACTTATTCGTAATGGCGAAGCATTAACCGATGCGCGAATTGTGGAAAAGATTTTGAGATCATTAACCGACAATTTTGAGAATGTTGTGTACGCAATAGAAGAATCAAAGGACCTTGCGACGCTCACAGTCGACGAACTTGCCGATTCTCTCGAGGCACACGAACAACGTAAGAAGAAAAAAAGGAGGAGACACTCGAGCAAGCACTTCAAACCAAGGCGTCAATCAAAGACGAAAAGGTATTCTATTCTCAAAATTTCTGAGGTAGAGGGCGTGGCCGTGGAAGTCGTGAAAATGGTCGCGGTGGTCAAGGCAGCAGTCATGAGAGGTACTATAAGGAGAAGGGATAGTCGAGCCAACCAAATTGGCGTGGAAGAGGACGCGGTCGAGGAAGAGGCGGCCGGTCGAACTATTCCAACATCGAGTGCTACAAGTGTTACAAGTATGGTCACTATGCGAAGGATTGCAACTCCGAAAAATGTTATAATTGTGGTAACGTGGGGCATTTTGTAAAAGATTGTCGAGCCGATAAAAAGGTGGAAGAAACAACCAACCAAGTCTTGGAAGACGAAAATGAAGGCCTTCTCTTGATGGCTCAAAATGAAGTCAACATCAACAATGACACTCTGTGGTAGCTCGACTCGGGGGCAAACAACCATATGTGCGGTCACGAGTACCTATTCAAAGAGATGCAAAAGATTGAAGATGGTCATGTGTCATTTGGAGATGCATCAAAGGTGAAGGTCAAAGGCTGAGGTACGGTTTGTTACTTACAAAAGGATGGTTTAATAGGGTCAATCCAAGATGTTTATTACATACCAGACCTCAAAACCAACATTTTGAGTATGGGGAAACTCATGGAGAAAGGTTACTCGATACTTTTAAAAGACCGAGTACTACACTTGAAGGACAAGTAAGGGCGCCTAGTTGCTCTAGTCGAGATGGGAAGAAATCGGATGTACAAACTGAATTTGAGAAGCGTGCGAGAAAAGTGTTTGTGAGTCAACGTAGAAGACAAGGCGTCGCTGTGGCATCTCCGCTTTGGTCACCTACATCAATGTGGTCTAAAAGAGTTAGCAAAGAAGAACATGGTGCACGGGCTGCCGGACATGGACTATGAGGGAAAATTTTGTGAAGAATGTGTGCTTGGCAAGCAAGCGAGAACCTCGTTTCAAAAGAAGGCAGAATATCAAGCTAAACATACTCTCGAGTTGATTCATACCGACATATGTGCCCCAATCGCCCCTGAATCTTTCAGTGGTAAAAGGTACTTCATTACCTTTTTCGATGATTTCTCACGGAAAACTTGGGTTTACTTTCTGAAAGAAAAATTCGAGGCATTCGAGGTGCTTAAAAAGTTCAAAGTGATGGTGGAGAAGGCAGCTGGTAGACACATCAAAGCTGTACGATCCGATAGAGGTGGCGAGTATACTTCGACGGCTTTCATGGAGTATTGCGAGGAGCAAGGCATAAGGAGATTTCTAACCGCACCATACTCTCCTCAACAAAACGGTGTGGCCGAGAGGAAGAACCGGACTATTCTCGACATGGTTTGATCAATGCTCAAGAGCAAGAAGATGCTGAAGGAATTCTGGGCAGAAGCCGTGCTATGTTCCATCTATGTACAAAATCGATGTCCACATGTGGAGTTAGATGATCAAACACCACAAGAGGCATGGAGCGGACAAAAGCTGACAGTTTCTCATCTCAAAGTATTCGGTAGTGTGGCTTATGCACACGTACCAGATCAATGAAGAATGAAGCTCGAAGACAAAAGCAAAAGGTATATTTTTATTGGGTATGATGAGAAGACAAAAGGGTACAAGCTACTCGATCCGATAAGCAAGAAGGTGATGGTGAGTCGTGATGTGCGTGTAAATGAAGCAAGCGAGTGGGACTGGAACAATTCGATGGAGGTTATCATTGGCGTTGGAGAATCATCAGTCATTGCACCAACAAGTATACCAACAAACTTTGAAACTACCGATGATGAAGATGAACCACAACAACCAAAAATATGAAGTTTGCAAGATTTGTATGATATGACAAATGAGGTACACCTTGTATGTCTTTTGGCAGATGCTGAAAATATCAGCTTTGAAGAGGCGGTGCGAGACAAGAAGTGGAAAACTGCCATGAACGAGGAGATTAAGGCGATTGACTGCAACAACACATGGGAGCTAGCAGAATTGCCGAAAGGCAGTCAGCCTATTGGTGTGAAGTGGGTGTTCAAGAAAAAGATGAATGCTCAAGGTGAGATAAAACGGTACAAGGCGAGACTTGTTGCGAAGGGATACAAGCAAAAGATAGGAGTTGACTATGACGAGGTGTTTGCTCCTATTGCAAGAATGGAGACAATCCGATTACTCATTTCACAAGCTGCTCAATTTCAATGGCAAATATTTCAAATGAATGTCAAGTCGGCATTCTTGAATGGTGTGCTCGAAGAAGATGTCTACATCGAACAACCGTCCGGGTTCATGTAAATCGGAGAAGAGAAGAAGGTGCTAAAATTGAAGAAGGTGCTTTACGGGTTGAAGCAAGCACCGTGGGCATGGAATACATGTATCGATACATATTTCTAGGAGAACGGGTTCAAGCAATGTCCCTACGAGCATGCCCTTTACGCAAAGAAGAATGGAGGTAACGTGTTATTTGTTTCTCTTTATGTCGATGACCTCATTTTTATGGGAAACAATGATGAGATGATAGAAGAGTTTAAGGGTACAATGACACGGGAATTTGAGATGACAGATTTGGGCTTGATGAAGTTTTTCCTTGGTTTGGAGGTTAGACAAGTAGAGACAGGTATTTTTGTATCAGAGGAGACATATGCAAAAGATATTTTGAAGAAGTACAAGATGGCAAATTGCAACCCGGTATCAACACCAATGGAACCAGGTGCAAAAATCTCGAAGTTCGATGGAGGAGAACGTGTCGATGCAAGTAGATACCGGAGTTTGGTAGGAAGCCTTCGCTATCTCACATGCACAAGGCCGGATCTTTCATTAAGTGTCGGTATTATAAGTCGGTTCATGGAGGAGCCGGTTTATTCACATTGGAAGGCGGTGAAGCGAATCCTACGATACATCCAAGGAACGATGTCACTCGGGTTATTCTACTCGAAAGCAGAAGACTACAAGTTGGTTGGCTACTCCGACAGCGATTGGTGTGGAGACATAGACGATCGAAAAGGTACATCAGGATATGTGTTCTTTATGGGAGATACTGCATTTACTTGGCTTTCAAAGAAGCAACCTATCGTGACGCTCTCGACGTGTGAAGCTGAATATGTGGCAGCATCTTGGTGTGTATGTCATGCGATATGGCTTAGAAATTTGTTGAACAAGATGGAGCTAAAGCAACTAGCTGCAACCGTGATTCAAGTTGACAACAAATCAGCAATTGAGTTGGCAAAGAATCCAGTGAACCATGAAAGAAGCAAACACATTGACGTTCGTTTTCACTTTATCCGAAATCATGTGAAGGAAGGAAGTGTGGAATTGGTGCATGTGGCAAGTCAGGATCAAGTTGCGGATATCTTCACAAAACCGCTACCGAAAGTACTTCTCGACAAATGCAAGAAAATGATTGGCATGACGGATGGTAGAAGCATTTAAGTTTACGGGGGAGTTTTGTTGAATAAACATTAATTGTTATGTTTTAGTGGGTTTTTTCAATTAGAAGTTACAATTTAGAAGTTACAATTTAGAAGTTAGTGAAAACATAAAAGGTCAAGAGTCTTTGTAGATGAAATGTTTGTAGATGAAAGGCCAATGGGTGATAGATTTAATTATTTTTCAGTTTTTTTTGCAAGAGTAGAGTTTATATAAAGGTCTTGTTGAGTTCATTGGAAAGCACAACTTAGAGGAATACAAAAGTTAAATATTTCAAGTGAGTTTTTAATTTACAAGTGAGTTTTTAGTTTACAAATATTTCCCGTGCTCGACGAACAAATTTTCAAGAATGTGGGCCAAATACGAAGGTACCATGTAACCTCTCACTTGGATGACTTCTAAAAGATATTTGCTAGACTCTATAAGCCATTTTCTTCTGGTTGCGTAAGACCCAATCCTATTTTGAGCTTCAACAAAAAATTCATCATCATAAGGGGAGATATCTGAAGCGTCAGCAACGTCTTGTTCAATAATTTCAACTTCTTCGACCTCGTTTTGCTCTCCGTTATCTTCTTCGAATAGTTTCACTCCGAATGAACTCTCAATCATCTTTCTTTTACCCTTTGTCAGAGAATCAAGCACATCTTTCAAGGTCAAACACTCATCTAACTTCCCATAATCTGTACTTGTGTCACTATCTGTTTCACTCTCCGATAGCAGTGTGCTGTTTTCTTCATCAATCTTCTCTTCTTTGAACGTCCATTCACCGGTAAGCCTCAACTCCACTTCTCCTGGCTCTTGCTTTAATGCACTTATCACCTTATAACAAAGAACCAAATTATTTTGGTCAAGTTAATTTAATGAATTACATTTTTTCCTATATAAAAGCACGTGGTGAAATAAAAATAAGATTGTCAATTAAAGAACTCGAATTTCTGTTCACATTATTCAAAATGCTATGTTACTGTTAATTTAAAAAGAATATATATAATTGGTAAGTGAAAAAAATATAAATTATCTTTCCATATAATAGCATGCAAGACCTGAGCTAGCTCAATCATATCATAGAAATGAGTAATAACAGTTAAAAAAGTTTAGTAAGCATACCTTGTCCATTACACAATGAACATGAGAGATAAATCCACAATCTTTGCAATAATAAACGCAAATTCTTGGATCTCTTTCTTCTTCGCATACATCACAATAATATTCATCATCTGAATCATCTTCAATTATGCAATCTCTCAGGGTCAAAGCATGGATGTGACATTTGTGCTTTATGGTACATGGTAAAGGACCACACAGAAGATGGAGATTGAAGTTTCAAATCTTACAATGAAATATGTATGGTTCAGTGAGCTTGAATTCAGTAGAAACCAAATCACATTTGCAAGATGAATGAAGTGAATGGCACTCAAGAGTAGAGGAAAAACCCGGAATGAAGCATAAGCTGTGCTGCTTGTGATGTTTGTAACTTATCGTTGGCCTTAGAAAAGGACATTCAACTCCAGCATTTACGTCACATGGATCACATCTAAAGTAGCGTCTATGGTCATTATCATGAAATGAGTGTCTTCTTATCTCTCTTGGCAATTCTGCACATGATTGGTGAATGAAATGACCACATTGTACATCTTCGTTACAAGCAAAACGATTCATGTCACTTCTAACATTATTTAGTAATACCAACGGGTGCTGGTGACTAAAATGTTGAATAAAATTCTTCTCATCACATTCTATACGAGGCATCAAAGCACATTTAGTATCCATGCGAAAGTTGCAGTCGTCACAATAGAATGACAAACTATCACTAAACTCCTTGTGACAAGAGTCGCACCAGAACGATATTATTGTAGAAATTTTTAGTGGTATATGAGTGTGAAATGAGTGTTGAATTAGTTTGGGCAATCGAAACAAGATTGAGTGAGGTAATAATCTTTGAGAATACAGAAAAAAATCTTGATCAGAGTGGGGTAAATTGCAAAATACGTTTTGGTAATTCGGCACACCGTTTATGGAGGAAATAATCACATGGGATACAGCCATAAATTGGATCTGAAGTGTGTGTTTTGCAAGCAAAGCATTTAGGTTCAAGATCATCATCTTTTGTATAAAGTGTCAGTGGGTGCTGATGAGTAAAATGCTGAATGTAGTAATCTAATTCAACATCTATGGATGGCATTAGTGCACATTTAACATCAAGATCAAAATCGCATGTCCAACATTGGTAATAATTGAGAGGATTGGAAGGGCTAGCATAGAAACACTTGTGACACGAATCACAAGCATACTCTCTCCTTCATGTTTTGAAAGGAAGAGGTAGTGAGGATGGAAAGGAAGATCGCTAACTCTCAGAAAATCAATACATGATTCGTGAAGGTGGTATTGACAGTCGACGCAAACATAGTAAGGAGGACTAACAGGTTCTGAACAAATAAAGCAAGAAATATCACTACTCTCTTCACTCAAATATAGGGTGTGCTGATGTATATCGCGATGATTTACCACCATCATTTATCTGTTTGTGCAAAAATCAAACTGGAGGATTAATATCTTAACTCACGCAAGCCAAGTCCAGTCCTTGATACTTTCACTTCTCTTACACTGCAATTTATAACAAAGTTTACTATTCATTACATGTGAAAGTAGAGACCCAAATGATCATGATTAATTAAAAAGAAAGAAAACAAAGATGAAAAAATTGGTAGACGTACCGTAACCTGGCCTATGGCGAGGATGACTATGAGGCTCGCAGTAGCATCGTTTGCCTGTTTCAAATGAGAAAGACTTTTGAGTGTTGGATCCTTAATCCAACGTTGGACTTATGTGTAAAATAATTATGTGTTGCAAACTGTCAAATAAAGTTAAACCTAATTAAAAGTGATCTACTAAATTTTGGATAATTGGGGTCTTAAGGTTTGAATCTTTGGAAACAACACGGTGTCATATATACACGGAGTATAAAGAGCCATACTCTTATCTTCGTTCAAGACATTTTGGGTGAGATCTAGGAGATAATTCAGCGACACACACTCATTCCCCCTTTTAACTTTCAACATTTTCTCAATCTCAGATGCACAGACAGTACCCAAGAGCTTTGATAAAGCTCTCTTCAATGTGAGCTTTTTATCGTAATTATAAACTTTATCCGTGCTTTGCAATGGGACGTTCAGTAGGGCTTGATATTCTTCAATTGTAGGAGTAAGATCAATTGTTCCAAAGGTGAAACATCTGTACAGAGGGTCCCAGAAATGCATTAAAGCCTTAAGAACAAGAGATAATATACAGAAGATAATATATAGAAGTAATATACAGAAGATAAGTGATGTGACCATATTTGCCGACAAACAAATTTTTCTACTCCAGTGAAAAATCCTCTCATATCTTCTTCAACCTCTCCAAGTAGTGTGTGAGAACTCTATCTTAGTGATTGATGATAGAAGAACGACATCCACCTTTTTAGACAATCTCCTTTTCATTTCTGCGTTTCCTCTGACCATTCAACTATTGTAACTTGATCTTCTATCACACTCGGAGTAGAAGTTATGGTCTCTAATATATGAATGAATTGAATACTTCTTTACAATCCTTATTACGCAGCATGATGCATGTATGCAAAAAAGAAAGACGAAGTCAGAAGTGAAGCAATGGGGAAGAAAAGAAATGTTTAAAGAGCGTAGGACATATATACATGAACAAAATTAGTAATGATATCATAATTAAGCAGAATCTCTATTTCTATCAAACATTGGTCATGAGATGGGCTCTAAGAAAAAATGCATGTGTGATTGGGCTCCCAAATCTCTTCATAGGCTCTCAAAGTGTCCTCACTATTATCTAAACAGAGTAACAAGGGCCCCCAAATGGTATCTCGAAAGGGTCGATCTGAGTGAGAACTTTCATGACCCTGCACGAAAACCGCAGTTCCACGAAAGCATTCCACTACTCATTCTCGCTAATCTTAAAGGGAAAGCCTGGGTAAAGGGCTAGTGTATATGTGTCAAATTAGAAATTATGTAAAGAAAAATACTTCGTAAAAAAGAGAATCATATACAACTACAATTATGAATTAGAAAAAAAATCAAATAAACAAACAAAGAACCACACAAAAGGATAGCATATGATACAATTTTGGGCTTGACTCTCTATCGATCTAAAAATGATTAAACTAATTGTTTGTCCCCAGTGGAGTATCAAGTTGTCGCAACGTCCATGCGACGCGGATTGACAATTAAAAATCATTTGTGGAGAAAAGAAATTCGGAGTCGCCACTAATCATTTTAGTGCGTGATAGGTCACCTAATTTTAAAATCAAATATTTTAGTCTGTAAAAATTTAAAGTTAGTTTGGAATCATTTGCGTGTGGAGAATGTATTAACACCCCACAACACCCATTATGAAAAATAATTACCAAATTTAATCAAATGCTATCCAAATTATTTTTTAATATAATTTTATAGAAATTTAATTTTGAATGACCCATTTGGTACATTTTGCATCATAAAAATGAATAAATAAATAACCTATAATGGGTGGTACAAAGTCCATCAATGTTTTTTATATTTTCTTAAATCAAAGCATTATTGGAGTTACTATAGGTATCCTAAAAATGACTCCTCACCTTGATAGTTCGAGAAGTTTGGTATCCTAAAAATTTCAAAGTCCATCATTGGATTGTTTAAGTGAAAACTAAATAATGAAATTAATAAAATTTACATCTAATTGTTTTGGTTTTAGTTTATGAACGTCAATTCTGATGATAAAAAAATAAAACAATAATCACACACAATCACACACAATCACGATGATATGACAATAATAACTGAAAATAAAGGTTAGAGATGAAAAATATAAAAAGAATATGTAGAATGAAAATAAAAAAATAATATGTAAAATAAGTAAAAAGATATACAAACTAAATTAAAATAAACGAATAATATCTACTAACAAAAAATAGAAAAAATAAACAAAAAGAAAAAAATTAAAATGTAAACAACAAAAAAACTAAAAAATACAAAAAAAAACACAAAATAAAAGAAAAAAATTACAGAGGGTGAAATCACCCTCCGTTAGACAGAGGGATCACCCTCTATTTTTGGTTTTTTGTTTTAATTTCATTTTATTAAAAGATATATATATATATATAACTATTTAATAAATAAATTAATAATAAAATTTTTCATATGTAAATAAAGTGATCTATGAAAAAATGATTAATTTCATACATAATTGGTATGAACATGGTATTTTTGACTACATAGTCTACTAATTATTATTTTTCATTTCTTCACTCAATGCTAATCAAATAGCAAATGAATGATCATGGATACTAACTAATTTAAACAAGTGTCACTAAAGAAAAATAAATAATTTTTGTTTTGGATACCATTTTTTATTTTGGACTACTTAGTTCACTAATTATCATTTTTTCTTTCTTCCCTCATTACTAGAAATGATCGTGGATGATAATTAGTTTAAACAAGTGTCACTAAAGAAAAATCAATAAAACTTTTAAATAAAATAATTTTGTTTGAGATATAAATATATCATTTTTTTATTTTGGACTACTTACTTCACTAATTACCATTTTTTCTTTCTTCCTTCATTGCTAGGAATGATCATGGATGATAATTAGTTCAAATAAGTGTCACAAAAATGATGAACAAAAATTAAAAAGAAAATAACAAAAGACTTGTAAGAAACATAAAAATATTCAAAACTTAAATATTTGCATAATCTTGTACATATGTTTTACTCTCTATTTTATGCATTTTTATGTATGAGAAATTATCATAGGGGAGATCTTTTCATCAAATGCACAATTTCAACCCATTAAAAGGTTGATTCACATTGAGTTAATTTTACATCCTCATTGATTGAGTTGATGACAAAAATATCTCATTATCAAACTTGTAGAGAAATCAACAATACATGAAAATAAAACTTAAGATTAAGAGTAGGAAAAATGATAATGAATGAGCAAACGACTTATGTATGGAAAATGAAACAAAGAAACATCAACTACATGAGTATGAAGAAGAGAGATGATGAATAATAATGAAAAAGATATATTTAAGCTAAAATGCAAGAAATTTGAACTACCTTAATAAAAAGATTCCAAGAAGATGAAAGATGAATAAAAATGAAAACTCTATTTCTCTTTTTTTTTTAAAACTCTCCTATTTTCTCAAGACCTTTCTTTCTCTCTCTAAAAATCCCTTCTCTTTCTCACTCTCCAATCCCTTTTTCAAGTGAAGACCTATCCTCTATTTATAGGCAAACTTAGGGCTTCACTTTTTATTTTTAGTCCTTTTTATTCCCTTTTTATTTTTTAGTCATTGGACAATTCTTCTTATTTTTAGGCATTCGGCTATTTTTCAAATCATACACACAGTCTTAGACTAGCATATGGGGTAAAAAATAAAATTTATATTTTTAAAGTATTAGACCAGACAAAATATGATATCTACAACTGCCGCATTTGTTCACGCTTACAAACTTAGAAGGTGTAGATAAATATTCTGATCGAGAAAACACTATATGGATTAGGGGAATAAAAATCTCGACTTAATCGGGTTCTATGAAATGTATCAAGATAGACACAGGCTTCGACCTCGACTCAATTCTAGTTCGATTTAACCATATTAATTGAAACGGACCAGGCGCTAACACTGGGCTTTGACCGCAACAAAGTCAGGTTTGATTTAACCAAATATAAAGAAACGACGTGGACCTGGATAGACACAAGTCTCAACCTCGACCCGATGCAGGTTCAATTTAACCATATTAATTTAAACGGATCATGCACTAACACTAGACTTCGACCGCGACAAAGTTGGATTCGATTTAAACAAGATATGTGAAAGGAAACGGACCTGGATAGATGCAGGCTTCGACCTCGACTCAATTCGGGTTCGATTTAAATGAAGATGTTGAAATGATATTTGATCTGATTTTTACAAGTTTCACATGGTACAAGAGCTAGACTAATGCATGCTCTAAACGTTGGAAAGTCATGTGTGAATTTCTAAAGAATATCTTAAAATGATTCATGCACTTGAATTGCATTAAAAAGATCAATGTGATGCGTGCCTATGCATTCTAATTATTGAATATAAATGTAAAGTAGTGATTTTGAGTGCATGCATATTATGCATGATTGTGAACATTTGTAAGGAAATTATCTAATGATTTTTTTTTAAAGTTGACTAATGTAGCCATATCCTTCATCCTTCAAAACAATCACTTGGCCTACGGTCATTGACTCGTAATGAAGTATTGAGCATACTTTCAAGAAAATGATGCATCCTTATTCATTGGTTTATGCCCCAGTATTCGGCTTCACGTCGATGATGAAGAAAAATGAATAATTTCTCCATATTTTGCTTCTTTTCTATACTTTAATTGTAATCTTCCAATTGTGGTTTAGCCTTCGTCATGTTCATACCGACTTTTCTCGTGGTGACTTTTCAGATTTCACCTCGCACTCAGACCGCCTTTCTTAGTTCATATTCTCTCTTTTTTTTCAATTAGCTTTCACCTAACCAAGTTTATGCTTCTGAGTTATTTCAAGAGTAATTAATGATATCTTAGAATTGAGAGGAATAAGAAATAATGGAAATGACGAGAAGATGAAATATATGTATTTGTCAACTGAGAAAGAAAAATGGCTCTTCATTGATGATAAATAATGTCGAAAAACAATGATTTGGAAAAAAATATGGAATAAGAATTTCTCCAGTATTCGAGACAACTCTTTTTAAAAATATTTTTTTGTCCAACTTCGCTTTTCCCATACTTAGAGCGGTCAAACGAAGTACTTCTTGATTGCATCAGAATTAACTGTATGCAGTAAATCGTCTCCATCCATGTTTGTTAGCATGAGAGCTCCTCCATAGAAGGTCTTCTTAACAATGAAAGGTCCTTTGTAATTTGGGGTCCACTTCCCTCAATGATCCGGAGAGCATCGTTTTTAACAGTGTCTCCTTCTTGGAAAAATTGGGATCGTAATTTTTTGTCATATACGTGCATCATTTTTCTTTGATATAATTGCCCTCTACATAATGCAGTCAATCTTTTTTCCTCGATAAAATTTAATTGCTCATATCATCTTTGTACCCACTCTTCTTCTTTTACTTTCACCTCCATCAAGACTCTGAGAGAGGGAATTTCACCCCAATTGGAAGGACCGCTTCCATGCAATATACCAAAGAGAATGGTGTTGCCCCAATTCCATGTCCTACATCATTAGATGCGCCATCATATAACATTATCCATAATTCTAGATCCATAGATTCTCCATTTTTTAATATGACTGATATGTTCTCAAGGAAAATCAAACTTCATAGGCTCATAATCTTGCACTGCTTGATCTGCCAGATAATCAGCAAGTACACTTCCTTTTATTGACTTTCTCGTGACATGGACAATATCATATTCCGTGAGCAACATTTGCCATTTCGCAATTCGCCCAGAAAGTGATGGCTTTTCAATGATATACTTGCTTGGATCCATCTTTGAAATTAACCAAGTAGTGTGGTATAACATGTATTGTCTAAGCCGATGAACAACCGAAGCTAATGGACAACACGTTTTCTCCAACATCGAATAATTAGCCTCATAGTTTATGAACCTTTTGCTTAAATAGTATATTGCTTGTTATTTCCTTCCAGAGGCATCATGTTGATCAAGTACGCAACCCATAGATTTTTTTGTTACTGTAAGATACAAAATGAGTGGACGCCCTGGAGTTAGAGGAACAAGTATTGGAGGATCTTGCAAGAATTTCTTGATCATCTCAAAAGCAATTTGGCAATCATCATTCCATCCTTCAGTATCACTTTTACAGAGAAGTTTAAAGATGTGTTCATAAGTTGCAGTTAGCTGTGAGATGAACCAGACTATGTAATTTAATCTCCCTAAGAAACCTCTAACTTCCTTTTGAGTTTGAGGTGGTGGCATATCAATGATGGGTCGAACTTTGTCAGGGTTAACTTTTATTCCTTCCTTGCTCACGACAAAACCAAGGAGTTTCCCTGAAGATGCTGTGAATGTACACTTTGTCGGGTTAAGCTTTAACTGGAACTTTCTCAACCATTCAAATAGTTTCCGTGAAGTGACGGTGTGATCTTCCCCTAGACGAGATTTGACAATCATATCATCAACGTACACTTCGATTTCTTTATGCATCATACCATGAAACAGTGTTACCATTGCCTGTTAGTAAGTCGCCCTTGCATTCTTTAGACCAAATAGCATAACCTTATAACAAAATGTACCCCACAAAGAGAAGGTTTGGTTATACCTCGAAAAACCATCCATGAAAGAGAAGGTTGAATGTCCTGCAGTGTTATCTACTAAGACATCGATATGGGGTAATGGAAAATTATCCTTGGAGCTTGTCCGATTTAAGTCTCTATAATCGACGCACACCCTTGCTTTCCCATTTTTGTTTGGCACTGGGACTATGTTAGCAACCCATTCAGGGTATTTTGCTACTTCTAGAAAACCTGCATCTACTTACTTTTTAACTTCTTCCTTGATCTGTACCAGCATGTCTGGTTTCATTTTCCATAACTTTTGTCACACTGGTTTACTTTTGGGCATAAGTGGTAAATGATGAACCACGATATCGGTGTTTAGACCTGGCATATCTTGGTCTGACCATACAAAGATATCAATATACTCCTTGAGTAAGTCAATTAATTGTCGGCGGCTTTGGCTTGTCATAGAAGTGTCGATTTAGACTTCTTTCGTCTCTCCATCCAATCGTAAATTTATCACCTCCGATAACTCTTAATATGGTTGAGTTATCTTATCATCCTCTTCTACCATTCTTAACATTTCTGGAGATGGTTCAAAATTATCCTCGTCTTTTTCATCTGACTCTACGCTAAGAATGAGATTGTCAAAGTTTTTGCTTATGTTCTTGTTTTTAAAATCACCGTTCTCAAACTTGAAGTAAATTATTGGATGAAAGGAAGGGGAGAAAAGAAAATAAACAATGCATGAGTATGAACAACATTTCAGAAATAGAAAAAAAAGAGTTGACATAAAAGGAAGAACAAAAAGTACTGGAATTGTATTTATCATTAATAGAAAGAAATGAAACAAGTTTTTAGACTTTCATTCAAAGAGATGACATGAAACAGACAAAAATGTCATCCTATAACAATGAATTTCCTAAGACATTGGGCAAACTCACTATATTTTTGGCATTAACACATTACTCTTAAAAATTCTCAAGAGCATTGGTAGCTCTGTGACATCCCAATTGTTAAGCTCATGATCTAAATTGTATCGAGAAATCAAGTCCTTTGTACTTGCACTTTATGATTGTCCCAAGATTGCGGATATTGAAAGCTGGGCGATATTATCTTCAAGGTCGTACTGCTCTACTGGAACCAATTCTATGAATGAAATTCCCCCACTTCTGATGGATTCAGAAATATGGGGTATGATTGCCATTTCCATATCGAATTTCCTTTTTTTGAGCATAACAATCCTCTTTTATTTCTTTTGAGCTTCCACTCTCCCTCTATCAGCCTTGGTCGGTCAATATCCAAGCCCAAACCTTTGCTCATTCTTGCCCCACTCAATTAACTTATTTATGTCTTGATACTTACCCCCAAGTTTTTTGTCTAGCTTGTATACCCTTTTATCATCAACTTTGCCACCATCAGAGATGCCTTTGATAGGCTTGATGTTGGAGCGACTTTTCCACTAGCAACAAATGTGGTGTTCGCAATCTCAAATGATCGAAATGAGCACTCCAATGCTTTTTCTGCCGCCTCAACATATGGCACGACAACCGGCTTGGATACTAATAAATCTCCTTCCCCATATATACAAATTATTTTATGATCCATTATAAATTTCATCTTCTGATGTAAGGAAGACGGTGCTGCCCCAGCAAAGTGAATCCACGGCCGACCAAAAAGAAAACTGTATGCTGAATTTATGTCCATCACTTGAAAAAAAATATTGAATAGGCACGACCAGATTCGAATTTGTATCTCTATATCTATGACTACTTCTACTCGCATACCGTCGAATGCTCTTACTATCATTATGCTCGGTCGCATGTGTGTCGCGTCCACAGGGAGCTTTGCTAGTGTGGACCTTGGCATTACATTTAGAGACGAGCCGTTATCAATCATTACTTTTGCAACAACATAATCCCTACATTTCACGGATATATGTAGAGCTCTGGTGTGTCCAGTACCATCGGTAGGAATTTCTTCATCTGTGAAAGTGATAAAATTTGGTGCGGTAATATTTCCCACAATTCCACTCAACTTCTCTACTGTAATATCATGATAGACATACGCTTGATTTAAAACATTCAATAATTCTTGGCGATGTCGTTCAGCATTCAAAAAGAGTGATAGTAAAGATATGCGAGCAGGTAAGCGATTAAGTTATTCTATCACCTTATACTCGCTTCGCTTGATGAGCTTTAAAAATTCACATACTTCTTCTTCAGACAATGTTCTTTCTTTCTCTATACCTCTTATTATATCCGGGTCTATTACTTGGCTGCCATGCATTTCCCCTTGGAACTCATGACCATTATCCCCTTATTTAGCTTTCCCTTTCCTTTATCTTTCAAACTCATCGCTTTTATCCACTTTCAAAACTTCTGGTGTGTAGCATCTGCCAGTCCTCGTCATCCTACATACTCTTGAAATATTAGTTACGGGGACGTCGAGGTCTGATGGATTTAGCCATTGAGTTTTGTCGTTACCGCTTGTAATAACTTCATATTCGTACCTCCATGGTATTGCTCTTGAATCCTTGTAAGCAAACACACCTGATATTTGGATGGTGATGGAAATCGGAGTATAAGATGTAGTGGTGTGAGTTGACATTTTCTCATAATGTATTGTGAGAGGTTTTGGGATGTAGGACGACACTTCAGATGATTTTTTAGTTATCATGAGGACTAAAGAGTCATCTTCCTGGTATTCCCTTTCTCATTTATGACTTACTGTAAGTATCTTTGCATCCAAGAACTTTTGCACTTCCATTTTAAAATCAGCACATTCCTCAATTGTATGCCCCATCACATTCTTATGAAACAAACAATCAAAGTCATGCATATGCTTCCTAGAAACGTCTTCATCCTCTGAGCGTGTTGGGTAGATGTACCTTGCTTTACAAAGAAGATGGAAAAATATTTCCATTGACTTGCTCACATCTTCCACATTCTTCTTTCCATATGAAAAATATTCTTCAATTGCATTTACGGTAGGATTCTCATGATTTGGTAGAGGGTTGGAATTGATATATGGGTTCCCATTAGCTTTTTTGAATTTCAACCATCCAGCCTTGATCAATGCTTGTCTCACTGCCCCAGCATGATAATCACAGTGAGCATTCAGATCATACCACATTGGGTATGATGGCTGTAGAGTTTCATAAGAAATTGGCACCAATTGATTATTCTGTATTAATTGTGGTAAGAGTTCTGTATATGACATGGGGATTGGATCATATTGGACAAAACATTGATTATTTATATTTTTCCTTAGAGACTGATCAGCCTGACCAACATTTTACTGATAAGTCGGTGGTCTGAAACTGGGTTTCGAGTTGTTTTGAAATGTTGATTGTTGAGAGAGATAATTGTATGTAATTTGTGAGGTATTTACCACATATGATGTCACAGATTTTGACCCTTCACTATACTTTGAAAATCCCAGCCTCAGTTTCGCAGCTTGTGATTGGTACCCAAAATTGATCGTCACATCCCTTTCTTTTCGCTTCAACGGTGGCCCTTTTTTATGGATGATGTATCTGATACAACTTCCAAAATTCTTCCATTATTTACCCCATATTCAATCCTTTCATATAATGTCAAAGAAGTTGTTTGAAGTGTTTCAAATCATCCAATCTCAAGGTGTTAAAAAACATTGCAACCATCTCCTTTTCTGACAAAGGGGTGTACTTATTCTCCATCCTTTGTAGATCCAGACGATCAGGAGCCATGTCTATGTTGTACTTATATTGTCTTAAGAAAGTATCAGCTAAATCTTTCCACCTCTGAATATGTTGGTTATCCAATTGGATATACCAGCGAGATGCAGCCTCCGTCAAGCTATCTTAAAAGAAATGAATCAACAACTTATCATCATTTGCACAAACAACCATCTTTTTGCAGTACATAATAAGGTGACTTCTCGGGCATTTACTACCATCATATTTTTCAAACTCACGTAGTTTGAATTTATGTGGGATGGTTACATTTGGGACCAAACATAATTGGGTGGCGTCAATGGGTCATAATATTTCCTCTAAAAAGTCCAGCTTATCTTTCGATAGCGGGTCTTCACTTGGTTTAGTAACAAGCCTCTGCCCCTTTGGGTCATCAACACTGGGTATGATGATTGGCTCATTAGCGAGTTCTCCTTGTAGAGTGAAAGTTTCGTTGTGGCCAGATGCCATTGTGGATGGGTTGTAACCAATTTTCCCTGTCTGCATCATTTCCTAGACATTTGAAAATGGATAGTGTTGGAAATTTACTGGTGGTGAAGCATGCTGAAAGTGGTCAATCTGATGACGTTGATAGGTTGGAGTGAACCCGTGAGGGTAGGGTGGAGTATCGTTTGGCAGTTGATTTTGTGATGATTGAGGCCCTTGCGTATTTTCAAGACAGGCTTTTCCCCTACTAGCGGCGAGGAGTTCCAGGACTCTGGCCATTTGCTCTTTCAGCTCCCTAATTTCTTCTTTCATTTCCTCTTGTGATTGCTCTCTTTCTTTCTCGTCCATGACCCTAACTTAAGCTCGCGTTCGATAGGGACGTCGGAGTTGACGCGCTATCTTTGAAAAGTGTTCTTAATAAATAAATAAAAATAAAACAATGAGAAAGTAGATTTTGCTAATGAAGAAGAATCAATAATATTAACAATAATAATAATGAAAGTAAATTTATGCATGAGAAATGATACTGCGCAGAGTGAAAGTCTAAAAGTACTCAATTTCATTCAGTTAGTAGAGCCATCCACTACATTTTAGTATGTAGAAGTCAACTACACTACTCCGCAATATGAGTTTATACAAAATGACCTAAATCTCTGTTGATTTCTTCTAAAAACATAGACAAGTTTTCCCCATTATGATGCATGAGAAAAACACTATTTTTCAAAAATGATGCTTGTTTCGCCAAATTGCTCACTCTCACAGCAACGCCTTTAAGCCATTCCATAGCCTGCCCTAATCGTTATTAAATCAAGTTGTGCTCTTGTTGCAGTAATTAGTAATCACATCTCAGTGCGTGGACATTAGCATCATTGTCGCAACGTGCGTGCGACGCGGAGCGGCGATTAAAAAAATTCATTTTTGTTTTAGGAAAAAGAAATTTAGAGTCGTCACCAATCGTTTTAGGGTGTGATTGGTCACCCAATTTTAAGATGAAAATATTTTTGGTCTACGAAAACTCAAAGTTGGTTCGGGAGTCGTTTGTGTGAGGGGAAGGTATTAGCACCCCACAACACCCATTGTAAAATGGTTACCAAATTTGATCAAATGCTATCTATTTTTTTATTTTAATGCAAAGGTTAAAGAGATTTATTTTTTGAATGTCCCATTTGAGGAATTTTGTATCATAGAAATGAACAAAATAAGTTACTTTCAATGGGTGGCTCAAAGACCATTAAAAAAAATTATTTTTTTTTGTATTCTCATATCCATTTTAAATCAAAGCATTATTAGAGTTATTCTCGGTATCCCAAGAATAGCTCCTCACCTTAGTAGTTCGAGAAGTTTGGTATCCCAAAAATCTCAAAGTCCATCGTCGGCTTTTTTTAGTGAAAATTAAATAATAGAAGTAACATAATCTAAATTTAATTATTAAAATTATAATCCACGCATACATAAACATTAATTATGATAGTAAGGGAATAATGCAAGAATCGCATTAGAAGCATGGCGATGCAAAAATGCTAAATATATAAACATGTAAAGGAAATTAATGTTAATAATTACA